>JMFS01100722.1:0-22292 GCA_000699545.1 Podiceps cristatus | reverse complement strand
AGGAGGGAGAGACATTGGGGGTGAAGTTGAGCCTCAGAAGAAGGGAGGGGTGGGGGAAGGTATTGGTAAGATTTGGGTTTATTTCTCTTTATCCTACTCTGATTTGATTGGCAATGAATTAATTTTTCCCCAACTTGAGTTTGTTTTGCCCATAATTGGTGAGTGATCTCCCTGCCCTTACCTCTACCCACAAGCCGTTTGTTATATTTTCTCTCCCCTGTCCAGCTGAGGACAGGGATTGGTAGAGTGGCTTTGGTGGGTACCAGGCATCCAGCCAGTCAGCTCACCACAATGAATAAGAGTGAGAGCAAGGAAAGAGTAGATGCTGCTTCTCGTAACAGAAAAATGTTCAGAGATTTTTAAAAAAGCCATATTGAAACAGACTGAAGGAAGGATCCTTTTTCATGGATCCTTCGTCACATAATGAAGCTATGGAGCTCCCTGCCAGAAGATGCTGAATGGACTAAAAATCTAAATGAGAGAAAGTGTAAAAAAAAAAAAAAAATTAGAAAACTCTTCCAGAGTTGATCTATCAAAGTTTGTTTAACACAATAATAGCTACTATTACAGTGTTAGCCACAGGCTTAACACTGTGGGCTAAGATGCTGGGCAAATACAGCAAGGAATAGGTCTTTGTGTGATGTCTCCCCTAGAATTTCTCCCTGGCAGCATGTAGTCACACAAAGTGCAGGCAGATGTATAATGACTATGTCTGGTCTGTATACCTGCTTAAATAATAGCTTTTCTCCCTGTTTATTTTCCTTCCTTCCTTCGAGCTTTTAGTCTGTTCAGAGAGAGGCTGTGTCTACTATATGAATTTACAGAAATAAGCATTTTGGAACTCTGTTTTGGTTGGACTCTCCATTTTAATTCCTCCAAAGCATAATGACAATGTAGCATACGAGGACAGGTGACAATCAGATATTCTCTGTATATTTGAGACAATAAATTCTCTTTTGTTCTACATAATCTCAAGAGCCCAAGTACAAGGTGTCTTGCAGTCAGCATTTTCCATGTACTCCTGAATGGCTATGAACGGGGATGTGAAATGTGATTTAACAGTTTTAATGCTTGTTCTCAAAAGTGGTGGCATTTTGGTGGCGTGGGTTCCCATTGCGTGTATTTTTCCTGAGCCTGGGTATGTTCTGGAGTGAAAGCACTTTGCACATTGTGAGTTACTCTAGCGGTGATTGCTTTCACTGCTAGAGTGAAAGTGTAAAACTTTATTTTTATTTCTACCACTTGCTAATCCTGTTTTGACTGGTGCAGCCCCTGCAAAGAGCTCTCTCCATGGGATGTGTTACTCAGAAATGATCCATACTATTGCTGAGATCCAGGAAGTGCTTTAATCTGTTTTATGAAGTGTTTCACTTGCAAAGCAAACCTGGTGAGCATTTGCTGTCTGCCAATTTGGTGGAAAGGAGAAAAAACTTAGCTCTTTTATCCCTTTACTTGACATGGACAATTTTGCCTCTTGTATATTTACTAGTTTTCAACCTGAGAAATTGTAAAAGCCAGTATTCCTCAGTACAAGCTAAACTCCCATGGCTCAGCATCAGGTGAATACATAGGAGTTGCAGTATCATTCAGTGTTTGGCACCAGCCATTGCAAAAGGAAGGTTGAGTTTGCAACTGTGGACCCCAGCAACTTCTCCAGTCTGGGAGAAGCCAAGTTTGGGGGAGGGCTTTCAGAAAATGGGGGCTTACATGCCTCTGAGGGAAGCAATTCTCCTTTTAATCCCTTGGATGGGCAGCAGTTGAAATCAGATTGCTTAGTGTCTTCTCCTGTCCCTGACTGTTTGTGGTTTAAGGAATTTGGTCTCAGTTTCTCCAGGCTAACTGACATCTTCTGGATGTGGGATCATATTCACTGGTCTCCATATAGCACAGCATTGCTCTGCCAGGGGAGAGTTCAGTCCTGTTTCTGGAACAAGACAGATAATGGTGGTGGCTTGTTCAAGCCTGGCCTGGCAATGCGCTGCTCTTTGTAGTGCAGGCACGGCAGTTTAACAGCTCCACTACCATCCACTTGGTAAGCAGGGCTGCTGGGAAGGGAATGAGCCTGGGGCCCAGGTTGTGGAAGACAATCCAAGGAAGGATAGAAGTTACATGGACTTGGTTGTTCGAGAAACGGGAAGAGCAGGACTGCTAGGAGTAAGCCAGCTAGTGCACGGGGTCTTTACTGTCCCCTTCCTCCTGTATGCTGTCTACTGGCTAATGAGAAGCAGACCGATAACGAAGATAGATACTGCAGTGGTTGGCTAGGGTGGCAGGTAGCATGTCTTGTTACTGAACATGAACATTGGTGGCAGAGATAACAGTCCTGGCAGACCCCCAGAGAAAGGGAGACAGTTTGTACTGCACAAGGTGGGGAGAGACATAGAGAGGACAGGATGGGAAAGGATGGGAAGAGGATTTTGGGTGGGAAACAAAGGAAAGGTCTGGCTTTGAGGTGAAGGCGAGGATAGAGAACAGGGAAAAGGGCACATGGGTAGAGGAAGAGACTGTGTTACCCAAGCTAGTTAGGAGGGAGGCTAGGATGGCTTGAGAAAAGAGTGAATCAAAGTATCACAGACAGAGATCAAATAAGAGGAGACAAGCCTTGTGGAGGTGAGAGTTAGGTGAGCCTGAGACACTTCAAATGTGTTTTTTCTCCCCATAAACCTGAAAGCAAATCCCTGTTTCATCCTCCGGAGAAGAATCCCTATTATAGATTCCATTTGATAAAATGGGAATAATATCACCTTGGTTAGTAGTGGTGTGGTGAAAACGGGTTCTTTTTTGTGGTGAAGGACTGTAATGACAAGCTCTAGAGCTGGGGGAAACAAGCAAATATGCCTGCAAAGTAAACTTTGTGCCGTATGATAAGTAGGATCTAAAATTATGGATGCAGAACATGGAATTTTAGGAACATGTTTTTGAACCGGAAAAATCCCGTGGACAAAAGGAATGTTTTATTTAAAAACAAACAACCAAACAAACCATCTAATACACAGAGGAGGTGGTAAATTAGTGATGGCTAGACTTGCAGATTCATTTCTGGGAACTTTTTTTAGTTGTACTTTGAACTGGGAGAGATGCCAAAGACATAGCACCTCTTTCCATAAGATGTGTTAAAAATTTAACTTAAAATATGCTCCAGATACAAGAAAGGTTAAACACTTTTGGAATATCTAAATATCTCTTATCTTCATGGTACAGTAAGTTATTATCAAGCCCTGCGCCTGGAGACAGAGGAACAAATGGTGCTGTTTCTGCTTTTCTGTTGATGGACTCTGATTTCTGTCTGGCAGCCGTTCCATATGGCTTATTACTTCTATTACCTTTTGCATATTAATAACATTCTTGCTTTTCATATATTTCTTATGAGAGCTGTCAATTCCTCTTACCCTCATCAGTGAACAAGTCTGGCAAACATATTTATGCATGGGATCAGATGCTAGTCCTCCAGAGCAAAATGAAACTGAAGTTACCACAGCTGGTGTCTAAATCTGCTGACACTGCATTCCCTTGGGAACAAACTGATTTTCTCAGTCTATATACAGCCTTGGGAAGCAGAGAGCTGAGCCCAGGTCAGGAAATGGACAAGGCAAGACTGAAGCATGATGCTATGTAGTAGGTAGAAAAAAGACTTTAAATGAGAACCCAATCTCACTGGCATAGAGGAAAGGATTCCTCAGCTCCCCTTTGGAGATAATGGATGAAATGTATCCAAGGGCAAAGGCAATTATTCCCAGACATGTTTGGATTTTAGAATACTCTTACACTTGGTTAATGTTCTAGGCTCTTTCTAGCACTGAATTGTGAAATCTTTGCAGACATAATTCTAATAGAGTTTCTTTATAATACAGCAATTATGGTGATTGATACGGATGAATATGATCTTGAAAGAACAATAACTAGACAACATAGCTCAATACTAAGATAAATGCATTTTGAAAATAAATTTTTGAAATGAGAATTGCAAGGAAAATCATGCAAGTGCGTGTCTTTGTACCTGACTCTCTCATTTTTGTCTGGCGTTTGTTCTGTAAAACTTTTAGCAGTGACCTCAACCACACTGATATGGATTATTACTCTCTCAGAAGGCTGTACTGTGACAGATGTGCTTACCTGCTTATACCAAAAGGCTGGAAGTTAAAGTATAATTTGCTGTCTAGTATCTTTTTAGAGGAAGTAAAAAATGTTCTGGATCATGCTTAGCAGTATCAAGAGGAAAATGTGAATCCATTATGGAGACATAGATAAAAACTTCTCACTAAAACTTTGTGTAAGCAAAAAAGTAGAGAGCAGATACTTTACATAAAAGCAAAATGGTCAGAGGTAGACTGAACTGTGGGTTTGACCTAGCAAACGAGTTTGCAAGCACATTTTCCAAGTATTCTCTGTGACCAGATCTTTGTAAATCTTTTTAAGCAGGGTATTGATCTTTAGTAATTTTCTCATTTATCACCAGCTCCTTTCCAAACTTCACTACCTCTGAAAGTTTGCTAACCTCAGTCTATTTTTCCTCCAGTGCTGAGTTACATGAGAAGGGATGTGGTAATTTTACTGATATTTGTGCAAGATGAAATCATCGTTACAGGCTTGATGAAAATGTCAAGCTCTTCCCTTCTCCTGGAGTTTCTGACGGCTCCTGCTGTACAGGCTGCACTTCCCTCTGCTGGAGGGAAACTCGGTGCTCGGTGGGTGAGGTGCCTTGGGTTGGCAGTGGAAGACAGAAACCATGCCCTTGCTTCAGCAAGGGAGGTTTTACTTCCACTGACTGGTGAAAAACTCAGTGTGAGGCGGAAGATGCTATATCCTGTCCCTGTCAATGCACGTGTATGGCTTAATGATTGTATTTTGTTGGCATGGATTTCTTACTCTTGTCACTATAAGATTTTTCTCTCTCAAATACTGTAGTTGACCTGATGTTTTGTTAAGCTGCTGTCTCTGAACAACAGGCATAGTGAGCTAGCTGCAGTATTTCCCAGATCTATGCTCTTTAGTAATCTTACTAAAGTGTTCTTGCTAGTACGTATTATTATATCTTTATCCAAACCATGGAAAGAAGATTTTATATGATTTCTATCATCTCCTCCATGCATCCGGATGTGTTTGGAGCTGCAGCGCACCAGAATTTCAACTAGCATGAATCAGTGAAAGAGAAGACAGAGGCATATTCAGGAAATAGAAGTACCTATTTTATTTTAATTCTCAAGAAACTCATGCGTACATCAGGAAAAAGTAATGCAGCACAGGCCACCAAAATTTACCCTGTTACCAGATACTGGGCTCTCTATAGGTCAGTCTGGCTCCAGTTAGATGCTCCAGGTAGCTTTGAAGGTGCCAAGCACTATAGATTTGTCCATTGCTCTGACTGTACACACTATAACTTCCAGGGGAAAAAAAAAAAATTAAACAAAAGGCAAAAAAAGACAGCATTAATTTCTAGTTTTCTGTTGGCAGAAGGATCTTCAGCCTGCTGGAAGAACGAGCAAGTTAATACCCACTGTCTTCTGGTGATTCTCTTTAGCTAGCAAAGGTGGGGACCGCTTCCCATAGGCTGTCTTTCCTGACACATCCAGGTTTCTAGGAGCATCCTATCACCATTGCTGATTCATCACGCACTCTGTCCACAGTTTCCTTTTCTGTGTTTACAGCTGATCACTGAATGTCTGAGCATGACTGAAATTCCTGCACAGGCACTAATGCTAAAGGAGAAGAGGCTAAATTTTATCCACTCATGCTAAAGCTACACTTTCTTTTAATTCAGATCAGGAAGCTCTAGCTTTTCCCTGTGGGATAAAAAGCGAAAGCCACAGCAAAACAGTGTATTTGGGTTTTGGCACTGGAGACTGAGTCAGGAGAATATGGCCTTAAGGATCAGATTTATTGCTTTTATTGGTACAGCTCTAGCCATTTGATTTATTTCAGTGATGGTGTTTTTCATTAATGGTATGCCAAACTGAGCAAAGTAAGCTGTACTGGAATCTGTTGTTCTTGGATTACCTGTCTGAGTTCATGTGTTAGAAAGGACAGTCGATACAAGTAGAAAAATGGCGTCTTTTCACCGCAGTGATGTGCAGTAGTAGCCTGGCACTGAGACTGCCTGGAACTTTCCTTAGTGCACTGCAAAAATTCTGCAGCATTGAAATAATTATTAAGGAATTTCTTTAACCCATGCTGGCTTTCTGGTGTTGGTAACTCACCTGACACATATTGAATTATATTGGAATATTGCCATTACTTTACTGAAAACTGGATTGGACACTTTTTTCTTAACATCCATTTTGATAATCTTAAACAGTCTTAGAAACTGAGAAAAGAGAGCCCTATGTGACTAATTACAAATGAATCAGCACTTTTTACAGGGTCAGTAAGATGGCTGTGAATTACAAGAACCCTTTAAATGCCTGTTCTGCTTACTTGCACTGTATTAGTGAGGAATCACATGAGAAATAGCTGCATTCAAACAAAATCAGGGGAAAAAACAGGAAGAGAGGAAAACAGTAATCATTGGATATTTTCAAAACTTGACTGGTCAAGGGCATGATCAGCCTGATCTGGTTTGAAGTTGCCCTACTTTGAGCAGAGAGTTGGACTAGGGACTCTTGAATCTGAGTTACTCAAAGATTCTGCAAATTTTCCTGAATAACTTCTCAAGCTAGGGTTGATTTTTTTTTTTTTTTTTTTTTTTTTAAAATCTAAAAATTCTTTTATAGCCTTTGGTTGTCTTGGATAGTGGAAGGAGTGAAGTAGAAGCCAGGAACTGTCTCAGATAGCTGGGTTCAGCTCAGTTTCTAGGCTAGGGAAATCATAAACCTGGATATGATGCATGTAATCCCACTTCTTCAGCGAAAGGGAATATGGACCTCTCACCATGAAGGACTGTAAAGAATCCATGGTTGGAATGAAAATAGTAGCACTCCTGCTTCCAAATGATTGGCAGATATTGCAGATCCTTGCTCAACCTTAATAGCAAAAATTATTTAGCTGTATATCATCAGAGTTACATCTGATAATGGTCCCAAGAGGGAATTAATTCTGGGCTTTTTAACATAGGAAAATAAATGAACCCATAAACAGCCACTTACGTAAAGTTTGACTTGGACATCAAAAGTCTTCTTTCATAAACATCTCACAAATATTTCTTAATAGTTCTTAATATCTGCTGGAGGTTGCAGAGAGGGTCTGTAAAATGCCTGAGAGTAGGTCTCAGACGATGTGTGCCACACAACATGCTGCTTTACTATTCTTTCAGCCTTTTCTCATCTAAATCCTCCCAAAGCCTCCATAATTTTGAAGATTATCTACAGGAAGGAAAGGTTGAGCTAAATTCTATTTTTTTGGTGACACTGATGTCTTCAGGAGCTTTAATGGACTTACTTCTGCAGGTGTAGGAGCTTGCCAGCACATTGAAGTACTTTTGCTTGTCTAATTTACTTCTTAGGATTTCCAGTCTTATTTCTAAAGCAGAAAATGTAAGATTACGGTGTCTACATATAGCACAGTGTTGGAAGTCTAACGTGGGATCAAAAGACAGAGGATGTGCTCCAAGGATTAAAAGCAGTGAGTATTCACTGAATTCAGTGTTAGGCCATCTACATGGTCCACAGGGCTATGCAGAAAGTGGCAAGAGCCCACTTGCTCCTCAGGAGAGCATTTGGAGGTAGAGATCAAAGGGATGAGAGTGCAGCCTGGCTGGATAGATTTCTAGGCCTAAGGATATATTTATACCAGTTTAACAATCAAGATGCGTAAGCTCATTTTAAGGCAGGATATACACTGAAATATCAGGAGCTCTTTCTGAATATGTTCAAGTGCAGGAAAGGGCTCACATGCCTTTGGAGTGGACAATGCTTTTGAAACAGCTTAAGCACAGCCAAAACGTGATGTCTAGGGGACTAAAAGAGGACAACAGTGCAGTAAAAGACACTGGCTGAAGTCTGGTCAGCTGTGTAACGTTGTTTGGGGTGTGGAAGATGAGTCATGCCAGAGCCCTCAAAGCCATGCAGAGAATGAGAAAGCAGCAGCCTCCAGACATCAGGGAACAATTCCTCCTGCTGCATCCTTGGACCCTTCACACTTAGTCTATTTCCTCCTCCACTGAAAACCAGCCAGCTCTATTTTCCTGTGTGGCTTCACTTCAGGAAGTTGAAGAGAAGTGCCATTAAATGACCAGAAGCACAACTTTTTTAAAACAGTTAATCCCAAGTAAATTCCAATTCAATTCATGCTGTATAAAAGTATTTCCTTAATTTGCTTAAAAAATGGAGCTTGGCCCTCATAAAAGAAAAAAGACTTTCAAATTATTGAATAATCTGGATTGGTTTAGTTTTTTCCTCTTCCCATTTCAAAGGGCTCAAAGTAGGCTTGTTGTTGATTTTTTTCTTGGCACTCTTCTTGGGAGCTATTCTGGAAATGCTTTACCTACTAAGTGTCAGTCTTATCTTTTTATCGTAGTTTGTAGATCATTTGCACATACCCTTCCCCAGCAATTACATGCACACCACACCATTTCCCAGAGCAGGGACCTGGGCTGCTTTCCTGCCTACCCTTCCTCTGCTGTCTTCTTCAAGGGGTTCTACTGGAGCTTACAAACTTAACACAAAGGAGAGTCATATCCTCAAATTCCTATGTTCCTGCAGCCAACATCATTCTCTTGGATTTTGCCTGGAATGACTCAAGCAGTTCCCAAAATAAAATCTTGATGAAAGCTTTTTGAAAGGCTTCCCTCCTATGTAGGAAGCTGCCTGTACCAAATTATTGGGTCTAGAAGAAAGCTCCAGAGACTGTGCCAAAACATGAAAATGTGTCACCACCTGTAATATCTGCGTTTCAAACTCAGTATCTGTATTTCAGAAAGGACTAGTGCTAGTTTGGTGAGAAGTTATCTGGTGCTGCATGTGTGATGCTTTGCTCCTGAGCCTTCTCCCTGGTACTGCCTAGTAAAGGGTTACTTTGAGTAAGATAGCAAATTGAATTAATCCTATGAGGCAACTACATTTGGAGTGTTCATTCACTTATTAAAGCAGAGCCAGTGTTTAATTTTTCTTCAACACAGTATTAGAGGGAAGTTAATGAATTATTGAATGAACTATCTTCAAAAGTTCCCTGAGGCTTATATCATCCTGCACTTACCAAAAGTATGATGCCTGCTATGCTCAGATAATCCATTTACAAAGCTTTTAAAAATATTTAAGGGTGAACTTTGTAGGTTTCCTATTTCCAATTAAACAAAGCATTGACTTATTTTAGCAAAGCCTTTAAGAAGCACAAAATCTTATTGTTTAAAATAATTTTGGAAACTTGTTCCCAGTTCCCAGCAGCCCTCTCTATTCTTCTATAGTGTTATTTTGAATAAGTCAGTTTATCTTGAGTTTGCCATCTCTGATTACCTTACGTTGTTCAAGGTGCAGTGTATACCTAGAGATCCTGTGCCTCAGGATGTGCTGAAATTGCTGGTTGCTGGAAGGTATGTGGGGTGCCAAGGAATGTAATTTTTGCCATGCTTTATAGACTCCCAGCAGTGTTGGTGGGAAGGACTGCTGGAGATCCGTAATCTAACTTCCTGTCACCAACACTAGATCAGGTGGCTGCAGCTTTGTCAGAACTCAGCAACAAAACCTCCAGGTAGTGGAGATTCTCCCCATCCAACCTCTCTGGTGACCCAGATCTTGGGGGAGACATTTCTCTGAATGCCCAGCCTGAACCTGCCAGGCTGCAGCTTTCCATTGTTGCTCCCTGTTGCAGCATACTCCAAGAGTGTGGCTCATTGTTGCTCTAACTGCCTTTCATGTAGCTATTAGATGTCTCCTCTGCCTCTTCACAGACTGCTAAAGTGCGGCTTGCAATGCTTTTCCAAACTTTGTGCTTCTTGGCCACTGCTAAGGATAGGGTGGTGAGTGTTGCCTCCTCCAGAAGTTTTCTGCTACTGTTGAATTTCAGACTCCTACTCATACAGGTCAGCCCCAAAACTGACAACAAGGTTTAGTCCAAAGTCTCAAATTGTGTAACCAAACACTCTACACATACAGTTTTAGGGTCTAATGATCTAGACTAGATGTTGCTCCTTGGTGAAATTTGAAGTAGATTCCGTGACAGTGAATGAAAAGTCAGTTATTTCATTAATATTGTTTCAAAACAGACATAAAGCTTACCAATTGATCCTGAATTTTCATTTAAGCTGGATATGTTTTAAATATTTAAAAATAAAACTTTTTTTGATTCAGGTCTTTTTCCCCTCTTTGCCCTGTTCTCGCAGAATGAGCTGTAAGTATTTGAAAATACAAAATTTGAACTGACTTGCTAGAAAGGTTGAAAACATGGTCCTGGAGGTTAATCTACAGCAGCTGTTGTGTGATCCAATGGGAACTTTTGCCTTAATGTCCTAGGGTTTTTTGCTGTTCTATTGGGTGGTAGGGGCTGTAACTAATCTGTGCTGCTGTGGAAGCAGTGGATGCAAGGAAACACCTTCTCCTTTACTGAGAAGCCAGTAATGTGCTGCTTGATGAGTCAGTAACCACGTCTCTTGTGTCAACATGTAACTTGTATATGCTGGGACTGCTCTCTCCCCTAGCAGGAACAGCAGCACTTGTCCGTTAAGGACAATAAAAGGTGCTCTTATAGCAGTGAGCAATACTGATATTACAGCATGTGGAATTAAGCTAAAGGTAAATGTGACTTTTAAGAGGCTCTACATTATCCCAGTTCCTGAGGGCAAGTGACTAAATGACTCCATGACTAACAAATATTTTTCAACCTAAATTGAATGATAAATCCCAACACGTAAAATCTGATTTTTTTTCTATATATATTTTGCAGTTACCCTACTTCTGCTGTTGTCCATCATGTCGCAAAGACATCCAATACAAACAACTAACAGTCATTTACTCTGATTTAGGGTTTTCATCAGCTGCACAGGCTAGGAAATGAATTGAAATATGTGCCCATACCTCAGGGGAAGCAGATCTGAGATGACCAAGATACGCAGTGACAACTTCCGATTTGTAAAGGTCAGCCTTCAGGTGACTATGGCTTTTGATTCCTCAAGTGAGCAGCCCAATCCCATTTCCACAGCCTCTGTTTAATATTTTGCTCCTGGGAACAGTGGAGAAATGGAAAAAAGGTGCTTCATACACAGTGATTTTTCAGTGCTTTTGGGCATTATTGTCATTTGATTCCTAAAGGATTAGAATTAATGAGTCCTGAAGGTGAATAGGATCAGAAACATCTATAGGAAAGTCTCCAACACCTCTGTTAATTCTGGAAACATCCATGACAGTGTGATGGATGCTCAGCTGTCCTCAGACTCTGGTTCTGCTTGTGAAGTCTGGCAGTCCTGCTTGGATGTCAGTCAGCACCTTTCTAAACTCCTTTGAGACTGCTAACATTGCAGTCACCAAAGATTCTGAAGTAGAAGTCCAAAGGGAAGGGTTCCCCACAAGGCAGGTGATAAAGTTGATTTGCTGATGAGGAAAAGATGAATCTTGCAATGACATGATGATTGCATTGCATGGGACCAGAAAAGATGTCTGTACCTTCAGAGACATCAAAAATGTTCTTCAGAGGAAGAAGGTGGAAAGAAGTTCATGGTAAATCATGTGGATGTCTTTGAATATATGAAAACACTCACCACATAGGATACTGCTTACTCATACAAGGTTGTTGAGTGGATACAACTGGAACTGGCTGCCCTGTGGAAGCAGAAAAAGCTGTTGAGGACGTAAAAAACATTACAATTTGTTATACCCTGGATGGCATAAGACATTCAAATCGCCTTCCTCTTGGGGTTCAGAAGGTCATAGTTTAACATGAAGTCACAGTATAACCTGTCCAAAAAAAGTCTCCATGTTTTATTACCAATTTTTGGCTCTCCATTTAGCTTTCAGATATTTGGCTTTGGGTGAAGACTTGATATGTTCAGCTGGAAACCAGACCTTTTTTGCAAAACACAATTTAACTGAAACCCCAGTTTTTCAGTGCATATAACTTAATACTTGACTGTGCCCAGCTAGACACTTACCATGTCCTGCTATGCCTGTTTCATTTGTAACTCACAGGGTTCCTCAGCAGGCTGAATAGCTTCTGTCATTCACATCTACTTGAGCTTTGCAAAGCCAACCAGAAGTATCCACAGATATTTTGCAAATAAAACACATGGGATCACTCCAAGGAGACCAAAGACACTCTGTAGACTTCTTGCCAACTTTCAGATAGTGAGGAACGTTATTTGAAAGCAAAACTGCCACTGTTGCTCAAGACGTGTTTATACCATCTATTCTGGAAGTTTTTTGAGTTGTAATTTGAAGGTGTAAGAAAGGAAGGCAGCACTAACAGTGAAGCAGGGACAACAAAATTCTCATGGCAGACAACCAGAAGTGTCAATTAATCTGTGCAACATGGGTGGTGAGGGAGAGAACTTGAGTGTGTTCACAAGTCATCTTGCAATTCACCAGCCCAACACCACTTGGGAAAGGAACATCCACAGTCCAGTAGGAGAAATGAGTGCTGGGAGGGCTGTTGATCAACAGTGATTTTCCAGGACAATCATCATCTACATTGCCTGGAAGATGGGGTGTTAAGTTATTGCAAGTCCTCTGTTAGATGCTGTCAAAGCTAGTGTTCCTCAGGGGTTATGGGAGGATGAGGCACAGCAATGCTGATGTGAGACCAGGCACAAGGCTCAATGTATTTTTCCTGAAAAGCATCACTTTTTCCTTAACACATTTCACACTTTTTTCCTCCTATTCATCATGTTCTGGATCTGCTCTTGTCCACCTAGACCTGCATCTCTCTGGCCATTCACCCTCCATCTCTTCTTTTTTAATTGGTCTGACCAAGGTCCTGTCACAGTCTTGTCAGTTTGACCCGTCACAGACATGCCATGTCATATGCAAAATCTGACCTCACTGACAAATCAACTCTCCTGAAGAGGTCGTCTTCTACCTCCATGCCTTCCATGCTGCAACTTGCTGTCAGGTCCATCACAAGAGAAGAATAAGCTTTCTGTCTCTGGACAGAAACAGTCAGATGATCTGCTCCTGATAACTACTACAGTAAGTTTGGAGCCATACATTAAAAATGAGATCCTGTGATTACTCCATTTGCTCTTATGGAGAACTTTGCCAGATCTGGCAATGCAAAAGGAAGCAGGGAAATGAACATATCTGCGCTGACTGAGACTGTTTTGAATTAACTTTTTATTTCTTTTTATTTCCCTGAGGCAAGGTCACATGAAGGTATGGAAAATTTCAAGGCAAAGAAACTCAACACCTTAAACTTTGTATAAAATAGAGTTTTATATATATGAAACCCTGGGATATTTGGCAATCTAGCTAATCTCTAAGCAATAGGTAAGGTTTTAAATGCATTATTAGAAAATCTGAAGGATTTAATTCTGGCAAAATGATTTCAGCACACTGTCAGTTGCCTCTTAGTAGGTAATTACAGACAGCAATAAATTTTTTTGAACTCCTAAATGTGGGCTACATCAGGGGGAGAAAGAAAAAGCATTGAAGTTGTTAAGGGCAATCCATCTCCTGAGTTGGAAAGATAGGAATCTTGCAGATATTTCAGCTGCTAGGTTACATATTAGCACAGTGCATCCAAGAAGCTATAAGCTTTGTGCAAATAGCTGGCCTCCATATTGTGAAGCCCAGGTGGTTTGGCTAAAGTAGTAGAAAGGACTCAGCATTTCTCATGCTGACATCTGTCCTCTTGTATCTCCTCTGCACCTTGCCTTGCAGGGTGAATGGTTTATAAAACCACAGTTGAGAGAGTTATTTAGAAGATGACAAAATGGAACTTTTAACTGAAACACCTGTGTAAATGTAGTGATACAGTGCTGTGGTCATAAATATTAATCTTGAATTAGATGGAATTCAATGCACTCCATGCTGTGTAGAGACTGTTTTTTAATTAAAGAAGTAGTCTAGTCACATTTAAGATATATTTTTACTTTTATATATGATAACACATTTTCATGACATGCAAAAAGTTCAAGAAATTTAGGGGAGGGGTTGTTTGCCTTTCTAAACCCTATTTTACATTTTTAGCATAGTTTTTGGTGGGGGGAGCAAGAGGACATAATGTCTTTTTTTTTCTTTTTTTTTTTTTCCCCAGTCTACTTGCAGTCTCACAGCTCTTGAATCCATTTGCCAAATTCAATGAGAATTGACCAAAGGGAAGAGATCTCAAAGCTGTCAACTTCAATTACATCCCAGTTACCTCCTAGCTGCTACATTACTTCCTGTATGCTTAATGAAAATTGGCATTTACTTGGAGGTAATAGCTCCTTCTGGGCTCATATTCAGTTGGAAAAGGCTAAGAGCAGTGCTCGCCCCTCCCATATATTATGTGTCATCCGTCCTATAGAAACTATTCAAAACATTTTTTCTGAATAAGTATTTTTTTCAGTCTTGAAGACTGCTAAACTAGCTTTTGTAATTCACTGGTATCAATCATTGATGGGACTATTCCACCATCAATGTGTGAGAGGGAACAAAGACTTCTATGTGGCTGAATCCTGATTTTCTTCCCTTTCAAGAGCTGTATTTGTTGTGTGTATCATGTACTGACAGAAACATAAGCTAGAGAAATAGGGACAGAAGAAAACAGTGATCAAAAAAAGGAATGGAAAACAATGTTGCCAGGGCAACTTTCTCATGGTTTCCGAAGATAGATAGATATATATATATATATTTAATCCCTGAAAACTCATACTTTTATTTAATGCATTACTTTTATCTATTAATTTAGAGTTTGCTTTGCCACAGCATGGAAAGCGTGAAGGTAGAAGACGACCTATCTAGGAGAAGAGTTGATTTGTCAGTGAGGTCTCAGAGTTGAGTCTGCAGTTAGCCAGAACTGCAGCAGCCTGATGTGCCTGTAAGTAACGTTGAAGCTGTGTGGATTGTCGCGTTGTTATGCACCAGGAGGTGCTGCTTCATTGTGATCCCAGTAAGAAAGGCATTCAGATGCCGTGAAGTATAATTTAAATGCTGTTTACTATAGCTAGCACTGTAAAGGAGAAGGTAGTAGAGATAATGCTGTGCCCCTTCAGATACAGGCAACCCCCATCTGTGCAGCATTAAGCAGATCTCTGATGAGGGCACAGTGTGCCATGCAGATCCCCTCCATGAAGAGGTCATTTGAGCTATTATATGATTTTCTTACAAGAAAACAACTCCATGCATCATTTCTTCCATCAACAGAAAGGATGTTGCCATAAGAACTTGCTGCATTTTTAGGTAAGGGCAAGGCCACACAGGTACATAGCTGTGCTCCCACCATTTGGGAGCTAGCAGTAAGCTCCTCTGATGCTGTAAGCTGGTGAAGGTTGTCCTGTGGCCGAGGACCATTCGCAGCACATCCTGGAGGTCACGTTGGGCATGCAGCACAGCACAGGCCCGTGCTTGCCAGGGCCACCTGTGATGAGGAACACTGTCTGCTCGATGTGCAGGAGTTTCCAAGTCAGAACCATGACATGTGCATCCCTGTAATGATGGCTGTGGGAATGCATTGTGGGAGGCATGTGGGATAGCCATCTGGGATGGGCCCTTCCTTCACTCCAGGGAGACTCTGCAAACCAGAAATGTTAGTTTTCATGCTGAAAACAGTCCAAAGTGTGCCATTCACAGATATTTATGTACTCTGGTTTTGCAAAAGAAGCTGTGATACTTTCTGTAACTGCACGGTGACTGCAATAAAGCTGTGCCAGTTGTTCATTTATTCTCATCCCAGATACTTAACCTAAACCAGAGTATTTCCAGCATACCTCACAAGAAGAGCATTTTTGTTGATGAACATTTTCATCTTACCCTAGCATGCTTAAATGCAGTTAGGAAATCACAATTGTTACTTCTAGGGTTGTGAGGTTGTGGGAGGGTTTTTTTTCCCAACCATGGGAGATTCTAAAGCCATAAAAAGAGAATACACTTGGCAAATGGAAAATTGAAATAATACTTGCATCGGTAAAATGAGATTTTTAGCTTTGATAGCAAGTGATTTCTTTACTTGAAATAATTAGCTTGCAGGAAAAATACTGGAAAAATTATTGTGACTGAACAGACACATTTAATCCCTAAAATGCAGAGAAGGGAGCTTGGCATTTATCTGAATTATGTAACCAAACCGTCAGTGGAACTGACAAGATTTTCAGGAGCAAATCAGTCCCTAAATTCCTTGCAAATCCTTACACCATGTGTAGGGCCACAGGAATTTTCAAAGCCACTGAAGATGATATGTGCCCTTTCCCTCAGAAGTGCACCTGCTGCCTCTCCTCTCTGATCCATAGATGTTCACATGTCTCTTCACAACAGTGTTTTGAGGAGTGTGTGGTGACAGAAATTCAGGCTGTCATTGATAAGAGTAAATCCCTATTGCAGTCAGTGTGTTGCAACAGGAAGTGTGCTTCGTTGTCTCTCTGATTCACTCCACCTTGAATGCAAAACTGATTATTTCCCAAGCCCGCTGGAAAGGTAGAAATATGGCACCAAACTAGCTAGTAGCTTACAGTAGCAAACCAACTTGCTCATCTTGCTCAAAAGTCACCTCCAAATTTTGACCACTCATTTCCTAACAACAGCTAGGCATAGTCAAGAAGAGATGCTGAAAACAGGGAGACTTGCATTAGTGATGGAGACTATCCCTAGCCTAAACTGTGTGTATGCAAAAGCACTCCTAGCTACAGAGCACCAGGAACCAAAGGCTGTGGCTGCAAGGGATCTCAGAGTGGAAAAGGAAGACAAGATTGCTGCACAGTTGCTGTGCAGAGTAGTAGCTGTAATCATCTGTGAAATGAGAGGAAGAATATGTCACAAATTGGCCTCTTCCTCACAGTATTTCTGAAATCAAAATTTATGTGGTCCTTGCATATCCTGTTGTGCACAAAGGAAGACCTGGTGATTCAGGGTTGCTAGCTGCCCAGTGCTCCATGTGCTTGATTTAGAGTGGTGGTTATTTTGGGTTTTGTTTCCTGCGAGGAAAAAAGTGTATATGTGCCACACAACCAGTGTAAGGTTGAATTTCCTGCTCTGAAATGGGAGCTGCTAATGTAGAACCTCAGAACCTGCTCTGAATGGTGTTTGTACAGAAAACACTTGCAAAAAACAACTGAGACACAACAGTTCCCAGACATACGCTTCAGCTTTTCCCAACTATCATCTCCAAAACTTTGAAAGCACATGGGATGTTGAGACAACAGTAGGAATAAAATGTTCAGCCACCCTTGAACATGTAGCAGATATTATCCATTTTTCTGTAGGCCTTGGAGTGGTGGGCTTCAGAAGCAATCTTTCTGTAAAATGTGGTCCGTTCCAGGGCTGACATGTTCCTCCTGCAGGAGTGAACCTGCCTTGTTTGTTTGCTGAATGAATTTATTTGCTAAATGGTGTGGACAAATCATTCCGTGACTGTGGGTGTTCAGCCAGCCATTTGCATCTTGGCTGCCAGTTACCTGAGCTGTGTGACATTACCCCTGCTCACTACCTGGAGAGTGGTAAAGAGAATAAATGGTGAGGTGTGCCTCAGGTAAACAACTATGACTAGAAGTCACAAGCTCTTGCTATATACATGGACACTTATCATGATGCAGAGGATAAGCTGTGACTCATGTGATGTCAGATCAGGTATATGTATTCATAAAAGTAATCTGTTTATATATTGTTATGAGATGTTGTCTGACAAAATGATGAATAATGAAAACATAAGTAAACTTGGGATGTGGTGTCAGGAACTTACTCCTTGCAACAGCTTCCTAGAGCCATTGGCTCCAAACTCCCTTCATCTGGCTGATGTGGATGGAAATGCCCACCCTTTATGTGGGATGAGGCACATGCAGATAAGAGCCAAATTGTGCCTGACATGGCCGGGGGGTTGACATCCTCAGTTTTTGAGGGTTTTTTAGAGAAAATGCTGGATAGAATAGAATATTTTGTTTGAAAGGGATATATAAAGATCATCTAGTCCAACTGCCTGACCAAAAGTTAAAGCATGTTATTAAGGGCATTGTTCAAATGCCTTTTAAACACTGACAGGCTTGGGGCATTGACGACCTTTCTAGGAAGCCCGTTCCAGTGTTTGACCACCCTTTCAGTAAAGAAATGCTTCCTAATGCCAAGTCTAAACCTCCCTTGGTGCAGCTTTGAACCATTCCCACGCGTCTTGCCACTGGATCCCAGGGAGAAGAGATCAGCACCTCCCTCTCCACGTCCCCCCCTCAGGCAGCTGTAGAAAGCAATGAGGTCACCCCTCGGCCTCCTGTTCTCCAAACCAGACAAACCTGGAGTCCTTAGCTGCCTCTCCTAGGACATTCCTTCCAGCCCTTTCACCATCTTTCTTGCCCTCCTCTGGATACATTCAACTACCTTAACATGCTTTTTAAATTGTGGAGCCCAGAAATGCACACAGTACTCGAGGTGAGGCTGCACCAACGCTGAATACAGCAGCATAATCACCTCCTTTGACTGGCTGGGTACACTGTGTACACCCCAGGATGCAGGATACCCTCTTGGCTGCTAGGGCACGCTGCTGACTCTTATTGAGCTTGCTGTCAGCCAGCACTCCCAGATCCCGTTCTGTAGGTCTACTCTCCAGCCACTCCTCTCCCAATTTATTCCATCCCAGGTGCAGAATCCAGCATTTGGACTTACTAGATTTCATGCCAATGATGATTTCCTAATGCTCCAATCTATCTAGAACCCTCTGCAAGTCATCTTGTCCCTCAAGAGAGTCAACAGCACCTCCCAGTTTGGTATCATCAGCAAACTTGCTAATGTTGCATTCAACTCCTTCACCCAGATCATATTGATAAAAATACTGAACAGAACTGGCCCTAGAAATGAGCCCAGAGGAACACTGCTGGTGACTGGTTGCCAGTCAGATGTAGCCCCTTTGAGACCTGCCATTCAGCCATTTCTTCGCCCAGTGCACTGTGTACCTGCTCATCCCATCATAGTTGCACAACTTGTCCAGAAGGATGCTGTGAGGGACAATATCAAAAGCGATACTAAAATCCAGAAAAACTATATCCACTGCCTTCCCTTCATCCACTAGGTGGGTGACCTTATCGTAGGATACCAAATTAGTTAGACTGGACTTTCCCTTTGTGAACCCATGTTCACTGTACCTGATGATTGCATTGTTCTTTAAATGCCTTTTAATAGCACCCAGTATGATCTTCTCCATATTTTTTCCAGGTACTGAGGTTAGACTAACAGGTCTGTAGCTTCCTGGGTCTTCCCTTGTGACTTTCTTGTGGATTGGAATAACACTGGCTAGCTTCCAGTCAGCAGGGACCTCCCCAGGCTCCTAAGACCTTTGGTAGAAGATCAAGAGGCGTGCTGCCATAACATCCACCAGCAACTTCAGTAATATGGGATGAATCCAATCAGGCCTCATGCACTTGTGAACATTCAGCTGATACAGCCAGTCACTTACAATTTCAGTGTCCACAAATGGAAAGTCACTGTTCCCACACTCATGGTCCTCCAACTCAGGGGACCTGGTAGTCCAAGGTCTCTCAGTATTATTAAAGTCTGGGGCAAAAAAAAAAAAAGTATTGAATGCCTCTGCTTTTTCTTCATCCCTGTTAGTCAGATGACCATCTTCATCAAGTATCAGCCCAATGTTTTCTTCAGACCTCCTCTTGCTATGAATGTACTTTAAAAAGCTCATCTTGTTATCTGACACAACATTGGCCAGTTTCATCTCTAATTGAGCTTTGGCCTTTTGTGTCTTCTCCCTGCATATAGGAACCACAGCTACTGTAATCTTCCTGTGAAGCCTGACCTTAGTTCCAGAAATCATACAATTTCTCTTTCCACTTGAGCTCTACAAGGATTTCCCTGTTCAGCCAAGCTGGTCTTCTGTCCTTCTTGCTTGACTTGCGACACAGTGGAATTGCCTGCTCCTGTGCTTCTAAAAGGTAGTTCTGAAAAACTGACCAGCACTCCTTGACTCTTAAGCCCTCAAAAGCAGAGAGGTACTCTGCTAAACAGCTTCCTGAACAGCTTAAAATTTGCTCTTCTGAAGTCCAGAGTAGCAACTAGGGTTAGCTTGTAAGGCCCTTCAGGAGAGACTGTCCCTGATGTGGAGAGTTTGCAGGTTGAACAGAGGTGAACTGGAGGAAAAGTGAGGAAGAAATGTTACACCCAGGGCCCAAGTGCTGAGCAAAGGCCAGAAAATAGATCTACTGTGCCTGACTTTTCGCACCAAGTTTTGCTGCTTCCTCAGACAGCTGAATTGATGTGCCCGGACCTTGTCTCTGTGCTTCCACACCTTCTCATCCTCCACCCCGCTGCTGCTTTTGTTTGTGCTGTGCTAGTCATGTAAAATTTGTCTTAGAGCAGAAAATCTTATCCAGGTCATCTTTGGCAGTTTATGCCCTCATTGCCCAGGCAGTAGGAATACTACAGGATGCTTTCACAAAACAGAAAATTGTTAGATACGAACCAGGAAAGTAAGCTTTCTTAGCAGTTTATGTGCTCAGATGGGTTTGTCTCTTATAGCTCGCTACAAAAATTCATAACTGCCATACTTTGGGAATATGAAATTGGACTATTCTTGAACTCAGGGGCATTTTCCTTAAATATAGGGCAAATCCCCAAACCAGCTCTAATGTGATGTACACAATGGTAGGAGGAATTTCTCCTGCCCCTACAGCAGGAGACAGACAAAGCCTGGGGCAGCAGACTTCTGTGTGTGTACCCGCATGGTGCAGGGCACGTGAGCAACAAAACATGGAAGGATGTTATGTGAGCAAATGTTGCTTCAGTCAGGTAAAGTGTATTAATTCATTCATGATCTGAATTGAGTGATGCTACATCTGTCTGGGAATATCTGATTTAGAAAAAAAAAAGATATTTCAGGGCTTTGCTACACAGAGCTGCTACTCTCCCAGTGAAATGGATTAGTTAAACTGTCAAGGTATAGTCGTGGCTCAGCTGTGAGTTGCTTTATTCAGGGATAGTTTGGCATATCAGAAAGACTGAAAGAGATTCTATGTTATCTCATTTCTCTCTGGGAGTTTGATGCTGGATTTAAATTTAACCTAAGATGAAAACATCTGTTATTCTTCAGAGTAAATATGTTCTGATATCCTCCAATTGATTGAGAGTCAGTTCAGAAGACAGAAACTGACAGCATTTTAAGTCATTACTGTGTATACTTGGAACAGGAGTAACTGTTTCCCACTCTTGTGGGAAATTGAGGTGATTCCTTCAGAACGTGATGATGATTGAAAATGAGTTGTAGATGTTATACCTTTTCAGCAAAAAACTGAGAAAGGGATGTTATAGACTGGAAGGGTTGTTATGATCTTATGAAAAATTCACATTTGCCTTATTAGCTGACTAGAGTTTAAAGCATTGTCTGTAATTTGTGTTGTCATGCTAATTCATTATTTACATTGCAGTTGTGCCTGGAGATCTTAACCATGCATTTGTGTCTTACTGTGTTAGGTGCAGGCACATGGGAAATAAGTGAAATGTCATCTCACAGCTTGTTTAACTCTCCCTGCTCCTCAGCTGAGAAGGGAGGGCTAAGGGTAGGCTGTCCCTCTGACAGTCATATTAGGTGCTCCTAGACTTGGCTTGAGCCAGCACTGAAATGCTAACAATCGTCTAGCTGGGCTGGTTGCCTAAAGCCAGGGCTGATGTGAATCAAAGCTAAGGCAGCATTGCCTGCTTAAGCCAGCTTAAAGCCTAGCCTTCAATGCAAAGAGAAATAATAAAATGTGAAGCATTCTCTGTTCCCTTATTTTTTTTATGGCAATCGTATCCTACCCTTTCCTCTTCAAGGTATGATTTGCAGAAGCTGTGTTTCCTTCTGTCTCTGTTTTCTGTCATGATCAGGTAGCTTTTCACCTTTGTAAAGTCTGCAAGAGCTGAGAGGAGACTTGAATACAGCACTGTTGAATGTGCTAGGACTGAGCTTCACAAATGTGGCTCAAGCAAGGCTTTTGCTCTCCTATATCAGGTTTCCACGGCAAGGTTTTGGTAGGGCAGGGCTGCAGGGGCGGCTTCTGTGAGAAGCTGCTGGAAGCTTCCCCCATGTCCAACAGATCTGATGCAGCGGGCTCCAAGACGGGCCTGCTGCTGGGCAAGGCCGAGCCCATCAGCGATGGGGTAGCACCTCTGGGGTAACGTATTTAGGAAGGGGAAGAAAAACTCACTGTAGGAAAACAGCAGTGAGACGAGAGAGCAACAGCCCTGCAGACCCCCAGGTCAGTGCAGCAGGTGGGCAGCGAAGGTTTCCCCGCAGCCCCTGGTGAAGTCTGTGGCGAGGCCGGCTGTGCCCCTGCACCC
>JMFS01100720.1:0-18155 GCA_000699545.1 Podiceps cristatus | reverse complement strand
CGGGCGATGCTGCCAGTCTTACTTCCACAGACGGCGACCCCAGCATGAGCAGACAGGTTTAAATGCAAATCATGGAAACAGAGGACAAACCCTTCTGTGCAGCCAGAAATTTATGTTCCATTCCCGTTTTCAAGATCTTCTTCATGCTGGCCGACAACACATGATTTTGTTATCAAAAATGTAGTGGTAACACTTGTTATGTTCGTTATGTTTTTGCATGCATGAGGCTGAAATCTCACAGGACGCCCGCCAGGCTGAGGACCCACAGGTGCTGATCCGGCAGCTGTCCTCCTCCCACTATGGTCACACATAAAATAAACAGGCAAGCTTTCAAAAAATCCAGCATGAGTGTTTACATTTGCATTCTGCTAAGAAGCAAAAAGGACACAAAAGATTGACAAACATTTTGAGTTACAGCCTTCTAGATTAAGCCATGGAGCCGCCTGGCTTCGTCCGGCCCTGGGGGGATGGCGAGAGCGGACAGGCTCCCCAGCTTCACCCCGACCGTCCCCATTTCTCTGTTTTCAATCCTCTTCCCAGCACCTTCCTGCCTCTGCTCCTGCTGTGGTGATGAGCCACCTGCAGCTGCTGAAGCCATGTAAATTACAGCCTATCCTAAAATCAATTAACACGTCAGTCTGAAAACTGCAGCAGCTCAGCTGCTGCTCTGTGAGTAGCTAAGCCAACCCTCCAGCAAGCCGCTGGAAGCCACTTCAGTTATCTTAAAGGAAGGTGCCTCACCCATCAATCAGAGTCCTACGAGTGTCAGGGGAAAAAAAAAAAAAAAAAACAACCAAAAAACAAAAAAACCTGAAAAATGTATTTGTATTTTTCTCTATAAAGCAAACCGAAAAATAATATGCCTTTAATACACCTTTATTTATTTTCTTGTCTGGATACATGGAACGATGAAGACAGAAGCACCACTGCACGGCGATCCGTGTAAGCTGCCGCAGGACAAATGACCACATCACAGCGAAGCAGCAACGGGATGAGTGAAATACAAACAGAAAGAATGTCCTCTCAGTTAGCCGAGTGAGAATGTCCCAAGTCAAGTACTACACGTTGTAAAGCTTCCCAGCTTTTACTTCTCATGCAGAAACTGCCCCAAGCCCTGCGTTTGAGATGCCCTGTAACGTACTGGCAATCCACGGACGCTCCCGGGGGATTCCACCCCCCTCCCCAGCCGTGGATGGGTAAGCAGGATGAGCGGTGCATGGGAAGTCGTTAATCCGCCATCCTGGCTGCTGCAAATTCTCAGGCCGGTGCGTAGCAGCCGTCACATAGCACCTATCTGTCATATTTTTCCAGCTGTCAAGCCAGCCCAGAGAACTGACACCAGCTCCAGACGAGCCCCACGTACCACTTGGTGCAATGAGCAGGAAGCCTGGCTTTGGTCTGTACGTTAGCCGTTCTGCTGGATGATGGGATAGAGCCTAATGGCACAGCTTATCTGAAAAATCAAAATTCCCTTTGAATAGCTTATGTTCTTATTTGGAAAGTGAACGTAAATTCCTCTAGCAATTTCTGCCAGTTTCAGCAATACCGTGAAAAAATAAAATAGGGTGTAAATGGACATAAGCAGAAAGTCAGTTCGTTTGCATAGAGTGTGAATCATAGCAGGTTTTTTTGTCGTTGATGGCTGCGTTCTTTCTCTTCTCAGATACACATCGTTATTGGCAATTACTGCTCCCATTCCATCACTTTCTCCGAGAGCTGCTCCGCCACCCGCGCAAACAAGGCCACGGAAGGATGGGGTGGGATGTGCTCTTCCAACTCAAAGCGAAAAGTCTGACATCTCCTGAAAGCTTTCAAAAGAGCCACAGGGAACGTCGGCACCAGGCAGAGCCCTCTCCGGGTCTGCGCTTTGCTCTGCCCCGGCCCGGGGCAGTGGGACACGCGGCCGTGCCGACGCGCCGCTTCCAGCGCCAAAGAGCCTTTTCAGGGCAGGAGCCCTGACAGGCTGTCCTCTGCGGCAGGGCGGCAGGCGCCCAGCCCCCGCCCAGCCCACGAATGGCCCCGTCACAAATTCGCACTCAGGTGCTGGACCGTCCTGCCAAAAACTCGCATCAATACAACCGTCCTCTCAGCAAGCCCATCACCGCTGAAAGGAATAAAAATACAAATAATTTTGCTCAGACTCACATTTAGCAATAGAGTCTTCCAGCACGCTGCTGTCCGGTTGCTCACGGGGCTGCAGTTATCTCCTGAGCTGCTACTTCTCTCCTCCGCGCATCGTGACACCACCGGAATGAGGACCTCTGAAGCATTTCTTGTAGGAACTGCTGCAGTGCATTCCAAACCCTCGCGAGCAGCTGGGATAAATTACTGTACCAGCATGTTTCAAAAAGATGTTGTGCAAAATGGTTTAAAGCTACATGAGCCTTTAAAGAGCTAATCAAAACCTTCACGTAGTGAGCGGGCTCTCCAAAGTAATATCTTGCACTTCTTCCAAGCGAGCCATAAATCACACTTATTGTGAGGGACAGACTAGCACAATGGAAATACTTGCAAAAGCCATGGCATACCGTGAGATGCATAACCAGTCCAGAAGTCAGACCTCTTCTTTATTCTTTTTCTCTCCCCCCGCCCCCCAATAAGAGGCTGAAAGTCCATCCTCAGCTCTGAGTCTCTAATTATTGCAGCATTAAGTATGTGGTACCTGAGATCGCTCGCTGCTTGGAGACTACTGAAATCTCCAGCCAAAACAAAATGAGTTAATCTTGACTCTCCATTTCCTGGATTTTTGTTGTTCTGGATTCATGCAATTAAGTTGTTCTAGCAAGATTTTTGTGTATATTTTCTTCCATTTTTTTCACTGTTGATTTTTTAAATCCATTCTAAACCAACACAGCTGAGGGATAAGACCTAATATGTAGCCTAATATAATATTTAATTACATTTAATTATGCATTAAAACATAGAGGTTTTTGGTATGTATAACTTTTCTATACCCCAAAATCTGTCAGTTAAACGTACATTGTTTTTCCATGCTATCTGCTCTTCTAAATGCTGCCTCTACTCTCAATTTGCTCGTTTGCTCTGCGCATACCAATACGGACCCCGCTCCTCCCAACCGTTATTCACAGATTCACATCTCACACAACCAGGTGATGTGCAAAGGAGACACAGCCCCCACGCGCAGCTTAGGAACCGACTTGTAAATCAGTGGAGGCTCTTACGGTACGTGACATACGTATGTGCGGACACACGGTACGTGGAGACTTTTGCCTTCGCTTTTCAAGGGGAGGGGAGGGAACGGCGGAGGAAACGCGCAGAGACTTTTACTGAAGTTCTGAGCAGGCGAGGAGGCACCGCGCCAGAGCCGGAGGCAGGGAGCGGCTGGTGTCAGGGATGCTCTGCCCTGCATCCCACCACCCACCAAGGCGGCACGGCCGTAGCCCGCTCCAGGGCTGTCACCCACCTGCCCGGGCTGCATCGCCCACTGAGCTGCTCTCCCACCCCCCCTCCTCGACCCTTCCGTGGTGCCTGTCCCGCACCGCAGCCCCCTTGCCTCGCAGCCCTCTTCTGCCTCCAAGTGCCCCAGAGCCGCCGCGCCGGGGCTGGGGAGATGACCGAGGCAATGGCTTCGTCGCTGCTGGAAAAAGCCCTTCGCTCTCGGGCTGGGGAGTTGTAGCCATACATAAAACTTTAGCTGTGGAGCTGCACATACCCCAGAATAAGGGACAGCAGCAGACACTCTGGCAGGTTTGCAGCTGTAGATGTGGGTCTCCAACATCAATAACGAGTAATAATACAGTATCGGTATAATATCATCCTCTGGGAGACAGCCAGGGTGCTTAGGAGTTTATTCCTCTATGCTTTTAGTGCTGGATAATTTTTTTTCTAGTTGAAACAGCAAATTTGCTTACTTCTACTTGTTAAAGGTTTTGAATTGCAGGTTAGATGATGAGGCCTCACCTTTATGCATAACCAAAACAGCCCGCAGTCACACGGATCTCTGTCGTCTAGCACAGAAGGGACGAGGTGTGCGTACGACTGACACCCCTGCGCTGGATGCCACAACGCCATCCTGCATGGGAAGCAGGTCTGAGCTGGGAGGGCGGGGGGAGCTGGCTGGGGATTGGCGCACGGCTGGGCTACAGAGGTAAAAACTTGTTTATTTTCTAAGCAGAGCTTACTTCATGGGAGAGGTAGCGGCACATTTGCAAAATAATCTACCATCCTTCCCATAAAAAAAAAAAACAAAAAAAAAAAACAATAAAATTGACTTATTTTTTTCTTGTATTTAGAGTGCAAAATGGGTGGGCTACGGCCCGTTACCTGCTGGGACAGTGCTAGTTCAACAATCCCTCGGCCCAGAGCTGCTAATACAATAGCCCTCAGCTATCCCCAGAGGCAAGCCGTGAACATTCTCCTATACCTCAAACCAAGCCGTGGGAATGTGACACGCTACTGGATGGGAAAACGGCCTTTGTCTGCCAGCTCCGACACGGATATTTGGGCAACTTTCCTCTGGAAGCCCTTTGCCTGCAGCGCCCAAGCCCGCCCTGACCGCAATGCAGATCGAAGCACTGTTGTCTTTTCCTCTGGCAATCCCCCGGATTGAAACAACAGCGGCAAGTTGTCTGGATTTCTCCCATACACGGGATTTAAATTCTGACGTCTAATCACGACCGCTTAATTGGCAACAACATTAACTGTTTCACATCTTGACTTTGTTCCAGAACCATCATGTGTTTGTTGGGGCTGGACACACCTGAGTGCACCCTGATCCTCTTTTTGTTGGAAAAGGTACAACTACACGGCCGTAGGGTTTGGTGTAAGTTACAGGGAAAACAAAGATGAAAGGGTTGTAAATGGAGGCAAAGAGACCAGAGCATTCAGGACTCAAGGCGTGTGTGGGCATCGTGGGACGCTGTGGGTTTGTGTACATGGGGGCTATCGGGGCGGAAGAGGTTCCTCCTCTCCTGCTTGGAGGAAAAGAGCAGAGGAGCAGCGCTCCAGCTCGTGCGAGGAGATACAACATTCCCCACGACCTGTGTAGAATCAGGGGTGTCTCATTTGTCAGCCTGTTGCACTGTCGAGTTCCCCTTCTGTAACCTGAGGTGCTATTTGAATTTCTTTAAAACATGAAGAAATTAATGCCTTAACTTTCAAGCTACGGAGTGGAACATCATCAGCTGGTCTATAATTTGGTATCAAAGCAACCTGTAATCTAGAGGCCAAAACTAGAAGAAAGGTTTTGTCTAACACTCAGATGTTTTCACACCCAAACAAAGGCTCAGCCTACAAATATTCACGCAGGAATGTCATTCTAATATAGCTACCGTAAGGTCCACAGAGGAGCATCCACAAAGGAGTGTGGAAGCCATTGCAGATTTCCAAGGAACAGCTATTTTGACTTCCCTCAGCTCTGGTTATGCACCAGATCCCAAAAGGAGGACTTTACAGTTGAAAGATTCATAACGACGCTTATATTTCCTGTATTTCCAAACCACAGCTATCTTTTTAATTAAACCTATATTTATTGTTATCATGAGATCACAGTGTGCTGAATGCTCTTTACTGCTAATGGAAGGAAGACTTCCCAACTCCAAAGAGGATTTAGTTTTTTGGAATGTTAATAAACAGCTGGCAGTTTTGAGAATCTGAGCATCCCGATGATTGAATTTTCTAGAGGAAGCCCACTGACCGTATCAAAAATGTTGCCAAGTTTTGCTGAATCACTCTCACACTTCGGCCCTCTCCTGAAAGAATTTTACTGGGCATACCCTTACAAAGCCCAAGCCAAAAGAAAGACATTTCTGACAGCGGTGAAACCCACACCGTTTCGACAGAAACCATCCGAAACCTTTGTGAGGAATCCAGCAGTGGTGGGCTAGCAAGAATCTGACTTTGTTGCCACTGTAACTGCATCTAGGCTGGTGTTCCCTGGCAGAGGTGCAGAGGTGTTTCCAGACGTTTGCCTAGAAACCGCGGTGTCGACCTAGAGGCTGCTATAGTTTGTTGCCCTGGGAGGCTCTTGAGCTCTACGGAGCTCATCAGTGGTTCAGACAGGGTCATGCCACCAGAGCAGCGGGGCTGTGGGGTAAAGCACATCCCAGCAGTGGGAAGAAGCTCCTTTCGACGTCAACGGCTTGGCTTACCCAGGAGACCCAGGTGCAGTCAGCACAGTCCTGCCCCAGCACGGAGCAGGAGCCCATTTCATCTCCTCCGAGCTCCCCCCAAGTTCCCAGCGTCTCCTACCTGCCCTGGGGCCTCCACCCTCTGCAAAGCCCCCAGAAACCCCTAAGGGTGTCATCCCAAAGCAACGGTCCCTGTGGCTGCAGCCAGCCAGCTGCCAGAGTACCTCATGCAACCTCTGCAACTGGTTGCACCCCTTCTTTCCTGGGGATCTGGCACAACTGATCAGCTGAAAAGATTACCAGTGCCTACCAGCTCTGTGCCAAACGCACACCTCTGGGTGGCAATGCAAGAGCTGGGGTGTTTTCTTCTCTCCACCTGTTGATGCAGCTCCTCACTGATGCAACCGCCGGCGATCAGCTGGGTGTAGGCTGGCCAGAGCACCAGAGGGGCTTTGGCTCACAAGCCGCTCTGTTTCGGCGAGCGTACTGCACCTGGACTCGGCACCCTGTACATGCCATGCAGGACTTCCACGTTGTTGGCTCTACCACGTCTCTCGCCCGGAGCCCCTCAGGCAAGTGTAGCTCCCCGAAGCAGGTGTGCCTGCCCAAAGTTTGCGTGTCCGGTCACACCAGTCTCTGTCGTCAGGTTTATTATGCTCCGACAGATGCTCAGAGCTCTTCCACATGCCAAGACCCAGAGGGCTCTGCAAGAACCTCTTATGTTGGACTGCAAATGCGTTAGGCCTGGAAGCTCACGTTTGCGATACTGAGTAACAACACAAGGAAGAGAAAGTGAACAGACATCACGGGAGAAAGTACAAATGCTCACTCATTTTTTCAATACCGCTTTGATGTCAAGTGTTGTAGCTATTCCTCTTACCTGCTTCTTTCTGTGGCTGAGATTTGTCCGGTACCTCAAGCCAACCTAAAGTAGGGTTTTTAGTAAAAGGGCTGATGCATTTTTCTGCCCAGTCTCCAGCTGTAAATTCCACCCCCCCTGCTTGTCATCACATTAGCAATCATCTACCCACGCAGTCACCCAACTCATCTGCCTGAACTAAGTGAGAACTTGTGAGAAGCGAAGAAAGCCAAGCAGTCGAGTCGAGGTGGATGGTAAAGCAAGCTACATTTATTACGGCGCAATCAGACTTTTATATGCTTACTGCTAATTGTGATTGGTTAATACATACATTTGTCTTTCAGTGATTGGCTAAACTTTATTAATTATACTTTCTTCTTGCGGTTTTGCTAACGAGCTTGAGTCGGGTTCGATCCTTGTTCTCCCACGGTATGCTTTCTCAAACTTGTTATCTGTGCAAGGTCAGTGTGACCCTGCTTCTTCTCCAGCTGGTACCTTTCCACTGAGCGAGCTTGTATTTTTTCACATGGCGTTGCCTAATGTTTTTCCCTCTGCAGGCCAAAACCCGATTCACACAGCTTTCCCCTAGACCCGTGGCCGTGCTCACTCAGCCCTTCTCCAACAAGAACTAGTACTTTTGGAAAGGTAAGCTTCCAGCAGGGCTGGTGAGCTGCTCTGGATGACCACGCAGTCACACCACCACTGAGGCACTAGCAATGTGCGGTTCGAGGGAGGGGAGGTTCAACACGTCTGTGGCTAAATCAGCCATGAGAACATGTGTTTGTGTTTCCCTCAGAGAAACCAGATGTAACTGGCTAGAGAACAGCTGGTGACTGATAATTCACATTTCCACCACATTCTTCACATAAAACTTAATTAGATGTGTGTGTATAAATGTATGTGTTTACCTGCTCTTCTCATAAATAGCGTTAATAACATGGGGCTGTACTACGCAGCTTCACATGCTTCATCACTCTGGGTGGGCAGGTGGCAGAGCCAATGCTCCCAACTGTCGGAGCCGGGACGGGAAAACCGCTTCTCTCCTACGAGGGAACGTGAGCATCATCTCATGCCGCGGTGCCCCGTGACACCCAGGCCCACGCGGAAAGTCAGAAGAGCGTTTGCACACCTGCTGCGCGCCCGGCAGAGATGGACAGCCAGGGAGGGCTCCTTGCCCCGTCGGGGCAGATGCCATTGCATTCTACCACCATGGAAAAATCAAATCTCAGATGCTGGCAAGAAGTCACAGAGTTCAGTTAGCCACGGGCCACTTCTCTCCAGCAATGCAGACATCACTGCAGGGTCTCAGAGCAGAGCAGCTCGGGACAAAGCTGCAGGCATGCATCCTGGCAGGGCTCGCGCCGGGGCACCACTTCTAGGAGCGGCTGCACGGTATCCAGAAATGAAACTGTATTATGAAGGGATTATGTAGTGCCAGGAGCAATATAAAGCTTCTCAGAAAGAAACTAGCACAACCCACCCCCAAAACTTTAAAAAAAAAAAAAAAAAGAGCAGTTTCTGGCGTTTGAACTCCTGCCTCCTCTGAAGAATGAGCTGGAAGGAAATCTGTCGCACGTCTGCTCGCAAGGGCGGGATGGCTGAGCAACCCATAAGCGGGCTGGAAAGTCTGTCTGTCTGTGCAGAAAAGCTTCCAACAGAGAAATCAGGCCATGTGTGCCCGCAGGAGGCACCGAGAGGCAGGAGCATGCCCTGGGACTGCGGCTCCCTGCAAGGATTCCTTCGGGACAGCGCCTGGCAGCGTTTGTGTCCCCTGCATGCCAGCATCCTTGAAAGGTGATGACATTAATTTTATCTTGTCAGTGAAATCTTTGGTCCAGAGAAAGAGCTGCAGGGGCCTTCTGGTTAACACCAAGAAGCTAATTAGATTTGCTACTAACTTAATGAAATCCTGAGCAAAGTCATTAAGGGTTTTGATGACAATAAGTGACTTAGAAAGTTGCTAATGAGATGCCACAGGGACCTACGATGCGACCGAATCTGCAAGACTTACTCCATGGGTGTCCTGGAAATAGAAAGCAGAGATATATATATACACATATATGCTGGCTCTTAAACAGGAGCCTGTAAGCATGGCATGTCTGTATCTATACAAGGCTCTTCCAAAGAAGAGGTCCAGCATGTTTCTGGGGACTATGTCAGCCTGATAGTCTGACGGAGAGTTTGCATCAGGATACTAAAGAAGGGCCAGCAGATAGGATGATGCAGTGGCAGCCACTTAGTAATTTTTCTACTCTGTTCATTTTGGCAGTTCCCCAAGAAACAGCTGTTTAGTTCCCACAGTGCCGCAGCAACGCCATCCAGCAGTGTAAGCTGCAGAGAGGCCTAAAAGGGATGTCTTACATCTTCATGGAGCAGGGCTCGTGCATTTTCCTTTCTTGGAATTATTTGCAAAATAAAACCTCAGGCCACTGGTGAACACTGGGGCCCGTCCCTGTGAAAGAGCCCTGCCCCAGCGCACACACCAGCCGGGCGGGACGCGGGGAATAGCACCGTACCAGAAAGTCCCTTTCAGAAGGCTGGCCACGTCTTCGCGATCATCCCATGTTATATGGAGAACGAATTGCTGCCTGATCCCAGTGCAGGCTTCACATCTGGTGCCTGTCCAGCAGCAGAACTACTCCAAGAAAAGATAAATCACACATGAAAAGTTTTTCTGGATTAAGATTCAATTAATTACTGTAAGGCACAAGAATACAGTTACTCCTAACTTCTTGTTCTCCGGTTTAGATTTGTAGTAGGGCAGACATCGAATAGTAATTGGGTTTTTTTGCATTTGCAGAGTAACTTCCATTGGAGTAAGTCGAGACAGTGCCAAGGCAGGTAAGTCAGCATTCTGCGCCAAGAAATGACGCTCCTTGCAAGTCACTGCCAGGCATAGGAACAAGCCCCCCCACTTTGCTGTTACAGACTTGTATCATCGCGGCGTCTACCAGCTCCTCAGCACAAGGCAGTTTTCCTTCGCACTGAAACCCTAGTCCCAAATTTGGCGTTTCCATTTTGTTTGCTTTTGTCATGGAACTAAACTGCCTTTGCCTCTGCTTCTGTCCGAGCCAGAAAGCATTTTTTCGGTGGGTCGGGGGAGGAGAAAGGATGGGAGTGAGGAGATCTGGCTTTGTTTGCTTCTGTCATGGCCTTACGGCCCCAGGATGAAACCTGCGTCCCTCTGCAGTCAGCGGCAGCTTTTCCAACACCGTAAGTGGAATCAGAATTCCACCCCAAGAGTGAATGACAGCGGTATTGGAATATGGCAGCCTCTCCTTCCTTAAGCATTTTTGAGTGTGGACATTTGTTTATTTTTTATTTACACAGTACAATGTAATCCACTGCCTAACACAGCGGATCACACAGAGTACCTGATCCTTCCACCAAAACTCATTTCTTCATTTCAAATGCATGACAGAAATTTAAAGACTGGAAACTAATGTGAAAGACAAACATCCCAAGTAGTACTGAACTGTTCTGGATGAATGACTAAGCTTTACAGAGCAAATGTAAACCCAAACCAACTGAACATAAATAAGCTGGTTTCAGCAGTTCCAGCCTATGTCTAAATTTAAACTTCCCTTCAACAAAGTAGAAAAACCTCCAAGCTTACAATTAAAAGACAAAAAAAAAAAAAAAAAAAAAAAAAAAAAAAAAAAAAGCAAAGACAGTTTAAAACAGAAGAAAGAAAAAAAAAGCAACACTTTAAACAGCGCAATGTAAAATAGGAAGGGGTGACTAGCTAACGCTTACCTGATAGTACAAACAATAGCAAAGTGGGACACACAATCCAATTGTCAAAATTACAGTAACTGGGGTATTTTGACAGAGCTGAAGGTGTCTGAATGGTGACCGTGACTATTTCTAGCAAATAGGGTAAACAAATCTTATTACTACAGCAGTTAACAGTTCTATTTTGTAAAGAAGCCCAGTGCTACACATCTCTATTTCAAGAGCTGTATCTAAACATCTGGGACAATTTTACTTTTAAGAATGGTGCAAGGAAAGGGGAAAAAAAAAAAAAAAAAAGAAAAAGTTCTGCTGCATACTAAGTTACATATAAATTACAGCTTGCAAGTCTCAGAGAAATTACAGTCAGGAAAACCATGTCTCTAATTGGTTTAATGATTCTCCAGCACAACAGACGCATATAAGCCATGTATTATATTGCAAAGAGGCTCTATTTCTATTTATAGACTAAAATTACAATAAGGACTAAAACTACAATAAGGACTCAACCATATATTTTAACAAGGAGCCAGTTCAGCAGTTGATCTCTTCCTTAACAAAGCACATCAAGGCTGGTGTGTTTCAAACCATGCAGAAGTCGTGCAGAGTGAAAAATCCTCTGTAACTGTCTATATTTTCCTCACGCAATGACACAAAAGATACTTGATATGAAGTATGATAAAAAGTGATATTAAAAGAAACTTCAGGAAATCTGTAAGCTTTTACTGATTCTATAACCTTAAAGAGGAAAATTTAAAAATCAGGTGTCATAAGGAAAGAAAGGTTTTACTTCTTACAGTTTGCTATCACAGTCCCATTCTCCTCATTCTGGGAAAATTTTGCAGTCATACTCTCTTTTCACCTCTAAAGCCAAAAGCAAGGAGAAAAAGCAAAAGTCATGTTTATTTTCTTCTAATAACATTTGCCTTGTACTTGGCTATTTACAGAAAGCATAATCACAATCTTGGGAAACCAAGAATATTACATGTTATTACTTGTATTTTTAAAGTGAATGGAAACCAAAGTTTGGGTCTGTCCTCTCTACTGCTTTTCATGAAATAACAAGACCTCTTGTGATTCAATTTTATCCCTATTTTTAAGTCTGCAAATACTAGATAGGACCCAGAACGACTAGCAAGATGATCAGAGCCGTTTGCAAGACCGAGGAGGTGAAGGGGCTGTAAGGTGAGCTCTTCTCTGCTCGGTGGGAAAACCCATGGCAAGTAGCGTCGCCCGGGACTTTCCACTTGTAGCCATGCTGCTGCGTTCGTGGACCAGCCGACCCTATAAACTTGGTCTGGGCTAGGCAGGCGGATAGACCAGGAAACACCAAACCGGTATTTGCAGCATTCTCGCTGCTCAGCCTGGCACAGTGCTATCCCAGAGCTATCCTATCTATCGAATATCAAGCAATAATTTAGTTAAAAACCACCAGATAATTTCAGAGCACAGGCCAGTTTGTATTCAGCGATTCGTATCATTCACTTTTCCTCCTGGTGCAAGTGCCAGGGTGCTGGCACCACCGTATGGACGCACGGCCAGCAGACACTGCACTGGGCTGGCACTGGCTCTATGCTGGCCGCTGGACACCCCAGCGGGCTCTCCTGCAGTAAGAAAACACAATTTTCCTACACGGTTTCCAGAGCTGATTTCCCTGAAATTATCGCAGCTATTTTATGTTTGCTTTTAGTGCGTTTCACCGGGGAGGCAAAGTGGTTTTGGTCCAGTGCGAGGCTTCCTAGGGTCAGACATAGCCTTACACACAGCCATGGGCTACGGATCAGTTCGGCTGAACTGGTGCAAACCTCTAGGATACATTGCACACACCAGTTTAAATGAGATTTATTTCCCCAGCAACTGATATACTAAATGAGATGCACGTTCATTGCAAACGCGCAAGATGTGCAAACCACAGAGTGCGGCACACGAGCTCTTCTCATTGCAGCTGCACGGAGCGAGAGCCACCTCCCAGACGGCTCTCTGCTCTGAAGTGATGCTCCAGTCCTCCCCCAACAGCCCCGTGCCCAGAAAGCGGGGAGGGACAGAGGACTGACCCCCGTCTCCTTGAGAAACAGGGGCAAACGACCCCAGCCGAGGCAGGACTGGTTTAGAAATGGGATTCTGGGAAAAAAATTGTGCTTTCCAGGGAGGAACAGGGGGACAAAAGACAGCACTCTGCAACTCACGGCAGAAATCAGGCATGGGAAACCCGCCTGATAACAGCTTCGGTTTCCGGTGCCGACGGGCTGATGCCAGCGTTCTGGCTGCGCAGAGCCCCTCATGCCATGGGCAGGTCCCTGTGCAGTGCCCGTCGCATCAGGGCCACCCACCCAAGCAGGGGGTCCCAGGCGGGCTCCGCTCGGGGACAGCGTGAAGAGGGGCCGGCTCCTGTGACGGTACCCGAAGCATCAGCCATGCCTTTGGACCATTTCTTTGACCACGAAGGAAAAACCATGGTGATTTTATCCAGTAAAAACACCTTAACCCTCCGTACTCCAGCCAGGGGAACAAATTTCACGCCTTCGTGGCTGACCAAGAAAATGAATGAGACTTGGAGAGAAACAGCGTGTTAACATTCAGAACGTTGCATTAATGAAACTAAATTCTCACGGCGAAGAGCAAGGACTTGATAACACTTCTCCTTTAGACATACGTGATTTTAGTTCACTTTTCATCCTGCAAACATGTATGGGCTTACAGGAGAAACGCTTAAAATACACAAACTTACCTGAAACAGAGCAGCAACAACAAAAATTCTTACGGATCTTTCTGCGAACTACTCTACTCGCCTGTTTCAAACATCAGTGTTAAGCTGAAGTCAAACCACAGTCTCCTCCTGTCTCAGCTGTATACAGAATAAATTACCCCCAGTCCTGTCTAGTGATAAGCAACAATTTAGTTAAAAATCCCTAGAGAGTTTCAGAGAAGCATACACGTTCATCCTGCTGCATTTGAAGTTAGTCCTTAACAAAAGTACAGCGTTTGCTTCAGAAATGTCAGATCGCCATGACACTATTACATCTGTGTATCATTGATTACAGAAGTGGATAATTACCTTTGGCCAAATGAATTACCGATTGGTTCTCCTACTTCTTTGTCCAAATCTCGGTTTCCTTAGCAACTTCACATTATCCAGGGGAATTCAAAACACATTGCAGCCGTGCAACTTCTGCTAAAAGAAAGGCGGCGTGCCATGTGGCACGCAGCGCGTGCTTCCTCGCAGCTAGCACACCTGCGCGGCGCAGGTATGCAGACAGACTGTATCTGGGAGACAGGCAGTGTATATCCAACTAATTCTTTGCCTGCAGTATTTTTTTCCCTTTGAGCAGAATAAAGAGAACGTTGTATTTAACAGCAGGTTGCAGGAGTCAAGCACCGTATGTTGTGCAGGTATATTTCTGTTTCACGATTTGCTGGATTTCAGGGAAAAAAGTAGCCGCGATGACTAGCAAATTTAAGTGATCACAAAACTTTTTCCGGTTCCTGTATACTTTCAGCAGCCTTTTGAAAACAGAAATCTTGCCTATGCTTTGATACATATGCCATGGAAACAAATACCATCTGTATCTGTATACAAACACACATCGGCACAAGCACGGCTTCAGGACTGATGAAAAACAGCCATTAGCTGGAAACTCCATACAGATTAAGTAAAACAGTTCTGCTTCCTAAATGCTTCTTGATCTTTCATGCCCCTCATGTGGACCAAGAATATGCCTAAATAATCCATATGGGCAATCTGAAAACGTTATGGCTGTCTCGCACAGCCAGTGAGTGGCAGTAAAAATAGGGTATAAACCAGGAATTACGCAAGCCCAGCCTCGGCACTACACAGGTGTAGCAGGCAGCTGTACAAAGGGTGAGGACTGTGCGGACCTATGGATTTGGAGCCTATAGGACACCTGCTGTGGGGTTCATCACGAGGGAGGGGGGGTTTCAGTTTTTGCAGCAGCGATCCCATGTAGAACAGGGATTAGGGATTACGTTGAGAGCTACAAAAGCACAGACTGCATAATACGTAATTTGGCGCAGCTTGTATGACAGACAGTGTTCCACTAACGCTCACCGGCATTTTATGAATGCAGTGCAAGAACCACATAAGTGGTTAAGTGGGTTAAAAAGTCAATACAGCCCTGAATTTTAAAGCAACACTTCGACGTTCTTATAACTAATTCACTGCTGAAGACTACCGAAAACTAAGTAATGCACACTTAAAGATTCTGTTTCCACTCTCCGCAGAACTATATTTTTACCTGTATAATGAGGAAATGGAGATTTTTCTTGGCAGGCCACAGAACGTGCCCACATCATTCACCACTCCTCCAGCACCATGAATTATTGCTGCAGCCTCTACTGCTCCATAAACTATGAAGAGCTCATGGTGCATTAAAGAAGGAAGAAATGATGCAATTGGCTGCTTTGCAGCAGTGATTGGCTGTTTCTCCCCAAATTCTGGCTATTTTTTCTGTGTTTTTTTAAAATATGTTCTTTAGAGGACATGCTAGCCAGAAGGACTTGAGGGGTCCTGTTCACCCAAGCTGGCCACGTTTCAGTGGGCTCGATCCTGCACCACAATCAGAGCATGCAGGACTGGACCCATCTGAACTTTGGTTACAGCACCATCCATCACCAAACCCATCCCCAAATTGAAAAAAAAAAAAAAAAAAAAAACAACCAAACCCATAAACTGGGTAATGACAAACGCCTGTGAGATCTGATTCTACTGAACAGGAACACGTGGCCGTCTTCCCACTGACATTAGTGAGAGAAAGATCATGTCAAAAACTTGTAGTTTTGAAAGTCCTTCGCAATTAGCCGCCTTCATCAGGCACCTACCAGCCCGCCCCACGCCCCGGTGCCCCGCTCTCTCGCAGCAGTGGCACCCCAGGGGTGCTGAGCCACTGTCCACCCGCCAGTGCGGGGCTCCAGAGGAACCTTGCCAGAAATGAAGGGTTTCCAAAGCATCGCTACCTCCTTCCTCCCTTCCTGAACACAGACCAAAGCGATGCTGATTTTTGGCAACGGCATCACAGGAACGGCAGCCCGATTCCTACGGCCCGCCAGCTGCCGCACGTGCGGCACTAGCGTGCAGGCTAGCATGCCGTGTGCCTCCAACCCGCCGCTAGCGCTTGCTCCTTAAGGCGGTGTGTGCATAAAAACCTGCTACAGTGTTGAAAAACTGCAAAGGATTTTTGCTCATTTCGGTATGGGATGAAACACAGGAAAAGCAGTAGAAGGAATGAAAATAGCCTGCTTTTATCTGTCATTTCCCTTTGGCGGTTGTATTTTCTATGAGCGTAATTGCGCACCTCTGAATCACATCTGTTTTTTTCCATAGGCATCCTCTTTCGGCACATACGCTGCTCTGCCACACCTCAATAGGCAAGGTATGGATGACGCTGTTGCCCAGTTACCAAGCTTCTTATTTCACAGCTCCATTCTCCAAGCAGCTCTTCTAGGGCAAGTCAGACTATGGAAGAGGAAACAGCACACAAAACTAGCGGTGCTGTCAGCTCCTTTCCTTCATAAGCTCTCCTTCTCCACTTCAAACATCAACAACCCCTCCTCAAACCTTACATACAGGCACGAGGCTCTGCTGATAGCAAGCAACTATTGGAAAGAAGGAATAGCTTCAGCTTTTAAAGATGAAATTAGATTTCTCACCTTGACACTTGCAGAATGCTGTTTGAAAAAACTAATTATCAGATGGTCTAGAAACTGCAGAAATGCTAAAGCTCATCTGAGCATGGAATTTGCACTTTAAACAACGGCGGGGAGGGAAGAGAAGCCTTCTTCCATATCTACCCGTGCTGGTGGAAGAAATCATTTCACTTATCATTTGCCACTAAAGCAGTTTGTGTCAACATTTCTCAATTCACTTTTGCAAAATAAGCTTAAACAATTTACTGTGAGAGAAACCTCTGTCATTAGCCTAAAGCTGTCCACTTACAAAGCTGCACCAGCTTAAGTAGCTCAGCATGCAATCTCGCCTTTAATTAAAAAGGTGCGACTTCGTACATGGCAAGGCCACAGGTTCTTCCCTACATGGGCAAGTCCTAAAGACCCAAAAATCTGCAGCGTGGAGAGCGCAAAGCCGTTGACTCCTGCAGGATGCACGCAGGGCTTTCTTCTGGGGGCTGTTTTCGGAAATGGGGCCTGTGATCTCGCTTTGTAAAACCGAAGAGCGAGCTGCAACACCGTCATCAGCCTGGTAAGATGTCCATTATTTTTTTGTGAGTCTCATATCGTATCCTTATGCACTTTGATCCTGAATAACAGGAGCTGGACCAAATCCTAAGTTAACCGAATAACCAGAAATGTTTCATTTCCTACAACAGATTGTTTACAATCTGCATGTTCTCACGTATGGAAACTCACAGCAGAAAGAAAATCGGGTGAAATGAGTGTAAATTAGGCTTTGCTTCTGCAACTGCTGAGAGTGTTTATTTTTCCACTACAAACCTTCGGCTTGTTTTACTGAAGCTCTTAGCTGTGTGCCTCGCAGACGAGGTTCTCTCTCCGCTTTTCCTTGGGCTGTTGGCGGGGGAGAGGATCTGCCGCCTTCTTCCTGCGGTGATGTGTTTGGGAGCCTACTGAGGGGGAAGCGGATGGAAAAGTCTCCAAGCCAGGAGCTGAGGCAGACTGCTCTCTTCTCAGTTTCTCCTTCACCTGATATTTGAAAATAGAGAGGAGACTGTTATACACACACCCCCCCCTAAAAAAAAGAAAAAAAAAGAAACAACAGACGGAAAGCAAAAAGTAAAATAAGGGTTGAGCAATGGCAAAAGGCATTGTGGGAACAGAGAGGTCAGAGGATGATGAACACACAGGCTTACTAAAAGCATGAACTCTCTTCAACGCGGTCAAACAAACGTTTTTCCTTCTGCTTTCTTGCCTTTCTTTTAGTACAGACCCTGCATTACCACTTACCGCATGTATCACAACCCGGTGAAAACTTCACCATCGACACATCGAAGAAATCACTGATGTCTGCTCCCCATACCCGGCTGATCCCCGAGACGTTATTATGTATATAATGAAGCAGCCACATTACGTTTCACGTTCCAGAGAACCAGCCTTGAAAAGAGACATATACGGGCAACCTCGACTGCAGCCGGCTCGCGTACGGGAGTGACATCTCTGGGGCTGACTTCGGCCTTCCCCAGGTAAGAAATGGCACATCGCGGGTGGAACGACGCGTGACCGTGGTAATGGTGGTGGCTACCATTAGCTTTCTTCTTCTTCGATGTTTTATCTGCGTAGTTTGGCCCGGAAAGAGTCGTCACAGAGAGGCGCAGCGACACAGGCCTATGCTGAGAGCGGAGCTGGAGGACGGGGGTTTGCATGAGGGCGTTTGTACGCTGGGACGGGTGTGCATAGGTGTGTATGCGTATGTGAGGATGCCGGCACGTCTGCGTACGCGCCTGCCTGCGTTTGACAGAACGAGGGAACGCTTCAGCAGCTCCAGCGGCCAG
>KL280143.1:2797-15502 GCA_000699545.1 Podiceps cristatus | reverse complement strand
AGCTGGGGATAAACCATGACACAGTACTAAAACTCTTCAACAGTAAAGTACTGAACATTTCTAATTGTTCACACAAAAATATTGACACTTTTTATCCTAACCCTGTTTGTAAAGCAACCCTGTATCTATGATAAATCATAGTGCCTCTATTTGAGTTCAGCAGTTCATAGAGATTATGATCCCAGCAATCATCAGAATAAGTAGTCTGATCTCCTGAATTTTATAGATTTAACCCTCCATGGAGCACAGCAATTTGTGTCGGGTATATCAACTTTCAGCAATGTATCCAGACTTAAGCCAAAGATTTGAAGAGAGCTTTATTTCCATGAGGAGGACATCACTCCTCCCTCCTAGTCTGTTTAAACTTTATTTCCTCCTAGCTTCTCACTTAAAGTCTGCCTGGCTCCTAATTCCGGTCTAGATTCTCATTAAGCCATCTTTGCCACAATAAAACATCAATTATTACTCATTATTTTATTCCTAAACACCATAATCACACACTTCTGTCATTTTGACACACAGAGCCAGTTGACCTCCCACACTATAAGTCTTTTTTCTTTAGTCCTTGAATATGTTTTGCAGTTCTTCTCCATCCTTTCCAATTTTATCAGTTGTTTTGACTGTGGACATTGAGTTTCATAAGTATAATAAAATTGTATCCAAGACCAAAATCACTTCTCTACTGCAGTTATTCATCCAGACACTACGGTTCTCCATAGGTTCATTCTGGGAGTTCATGTTCAGTTGCTTACCCATTATAACCATTTGAAAGTACCTTATTTTTCTCTTTAATTCATTGACATGAAGCAGTCAGCTCTTGTAATGAGCACCACAGACAAACCCACAAAGAAATGTTTTCACAAACCCACAAAGAAATGTTTTCAAGATCATAGTAAGTGGCATTCAAGGTAGATACCTAGATCTGAGCAATCGTTTAGACTTTTCACTCAGTGAAACAAGCATGCCCACAGGCAATAGGTCTGATTATTTTCTGTGTGCTAGAAGACTGTATGAATTGTATTCTAGAAGTGTTCATAGACCAAGAAGACTACTCCTAGTCATCTTACAGAGTTAAGAATTTTGTGACAACTCACATTTTGTCTGTCTTGCGCCTCCCACTAGTGGACCTATATGCTGTTTATCTGAAAATGATCATTCTTCAGCAAGCATCCTTGTAGACTACTTTTATAGGGCAAAGGGCCTTTCAGTATAACACAAAATTTTGGCATGAGGGCACACAGTATCAAAGCACAGGGACTGATTAAAAAAAAATAAATCTTTAAAACTCAGTTGGAGCAACAAGGAAAATTAATGAATGTTCTCACAGTGTTTGACTACGTGGCTGAGCCTGCTGTAATAGTCAAAGGAATCAAATGTTCAGCCTCAGTCATGGGGTAATTTGTTTTTCTCTAATGAAAATAATAAAAGGAAGAGGCAAGCGTGTGTGTGCGTTTGCGTGCACATGCAAGTGCATGTAGAATGACTACGGCACATGAGGTCAGTACTTCCCAAGTAGTCCCAGGTTCCAGAAGGGAGATTACTTAGTAATTTTAATTAATAAATCTGTTATTCTATCACAGAAACAATGCATTTTAAACAACATTTACAGATGGGATCAATAAATTGGGCTGCTTTTATTAAAGTGCCTAAATAAGGAGTTTACAAATTGGATGCTGAGACATACAAAGACAAATTCAATGATTCAAGGATTGAAGGCATATCGGCCTTGACTGACTTTCTAAAATCTGCACATCACTAGCACTGGCTCCACATAAGAATGACTGGGACTTCAATACTGCTATATATCTGGAGGTAAAATCCATCTACAGCTGGAATGTGTCATGGTGTTCATGCTGCAGCAAAGCACTGAAACTGAACAGTAAATCTCCTTTAAATTGAGATTCATCGCACCCAACTTTAAGGCATCTAAAGGTAGATTAGTTAGATTAGTTGCCTGACATTTAGATGCCTAAGGTTAGGTGAAGTTAATTCCATGATGCAAAAAACCCACAGGTTAGTTCTGGGTACAAGAGTAAAGAGATGCTGCGTTTCTGCTTGTGGTCTCCTGGTAACAGGGAGTGGGAAAAGGGCTTTGCCCTTGTTCTTAAGTTAGCATCAAGGTTTCAGTTTCTTCTGATGTGTATATAGAGGCTTCTGTAAGATAGGCATTTATAAGATAGTAATTTCAGCCATGGATCTCTATGGTGGTGTGTCAGACTCTCAAGAAGAGAGCAGGATGATTCACTTTTCTCACCCCGCAAGCTGTGTCATGCAGATCACTGTTTACGTGCTGTAAAGACTGAGCAGCTTCTAATTAGCAACCCCACCATCACTGGGACATTTTTTGAATTATCGGCCTGGAAACTATGAGAGAAGAAAAAAAGTCAGAGGCAGAAAGAAGAGGTCACAACCAGGCCTTGGCGCAAAGAAATGAGAGAGTATTACGGAAATTGGGCTCTGAGCATACAGTGAGAGTGAAAATATTAGAAAACCGAGCTGCCTGAAGGCCAGGCGGGATGCAGGGATAATTCTGTTTATACAACTAACAACACAGTACCAGGATGCTAGAAGCACTGCACTGAAACTGTGCTTTGCCTGACCTAATTAGTCCTGCTGAGAAATTCTATCCTGCTATTGTTAAATGGCTCCACTTCCTAAGCCAGCTTGTTCAGACTCTCCAATGTAGCTATACCTCTCCATCCCCAGAGAAGTTAATTCCTGGACCTTAAGAAGAAACTTTATCTTGTTGAGCTCACAGAAAAGCACAAGATTAGATGAGAGTAAGTGTGCACTCTCTTTTGCAATTTTGTTTTCTGCAATTTCATTTTCTCAAATGTATTGTTTAATTGTTTCTTGTGTGTTCACCTCGGTAGGCAGCTAAGCACTACACAGCTGCTTCTCACTCCTTTCATCCACCCCCAGTAGGTTGGGGGAAGAGGAAAGGAAGAGTAAAAGTAGGAAAACTTGGGGGCTAAGATTAAAAAAAAACAAAAACAAAACAAAACAAAAAGTTTAATAAGTGAGGGATAAATGGAAGAAGACAGAAAGAAAAAACAAAACAAGTGATGCAAAGGCAATCACTTACCAGCTTTCATGGGTAGACCGATGCCCAGCCAGCTCCCAAGGGGGGAAAAAAATGGCAAATGAAAAGCTAACCTTCTTAAAACTCCCTCTTTTACCTGTTTATTGCTGAGCATGATGTTATATGATATAGAATATCTCTGGTAAGTTCATGTCATCTGCCTGGTTGTGTCCACTCCCAACTTATTGCACAACCCCCCGTGTATTCACTGGGAAGGCAGAGTGAGAAACAGAGAAGGACTTGATGCTGTGCAAACATCGTTCAGCAACAGCTAGAGTATTAGCATGTTACCAGTATTGTTTTGGTCACAAATATAAAACGCAACACCATCCAAGCTGCTATGAAGAAAGTTAACTCTATCCAAGCAAGGTCCAGTACACTGCTGAAGAACATACTTCAAGACTTGCCTCTTGGCCAGCTGCCTTTAGTGGAGGTGAGCCATTATAACACACACAAATACAGCGAGATCTGCAGCTTGGCAAACCAAACCTACTGTGATTTATTCCTTCCAGCACAAGGGGTCTCATTATCTTTGTATATATTACAGTGAGATATCATTCCAGATCTTTGTGACAAAAGTGTTTACATTCACAGACAGCCAAGTTGGATAGAAGTAAAGAAAAGCAGAAAAAGTTACCTGATGAACTGAAGAAAGTCATATATAAATAATCCTTTCTGCTTTTACATGCAGAAAACAAACAAGATCCATTTCTCCCTTTGTCAATAACACAACGGTAAGATTCTTCCCTCAGACATAGGCTGGGATCATTACACACTCCATTATATTTCCAATGCCTTGGTGGGCATGTTTGACTGTGCCTTTGAAGCTAAATTCCCAAATTATCCACATTGTCAGACCATTCGTGACCCTACAGACAGGATACATGCAATCTTCCCCATTTGAAGGTAAAGAGATTTATTCACACAGACCTTGGTTGGTCTCACAGATAGAGAGTGGTCACACACACATCTAATTTACTAGAATAAACATAGCCAAAGCACCCAAAGCTTGATGGTGGTAGCCTTCAGCAGCTCAGCCATGTTTTCAGTGAACAGGAAAGCAGCAGAGAAATGACTGGCACTGTCAAGGTTCATAAGCATCTGCCTGTAGACAGCTAGAAATGGAATGAGAAAATGTAGAATTTCACTTCTCTGCTGAGTTTTATCTCTGGAAAATATGGATAATAATACTCATTTCCCTTTTAAAATGGGGATTTATGAGACTGAAAGTACAGGAAGAGCTCTGAAAATTACAATATACATGTTGAATGTATGATTTATTTAGCAGTATTACCCAGTTAGCATTATTGGCACTAATGCTACTAGAAAAAGAAAAAAGTGCCTGAATAGAGAGGGCAAGAGCTGAACCACATAGAAATTAAAAATACATTCACAGAAAGCCCTAACAGAAGACAATTATGTCCCAGACAACTTAGCCATTTATTCCAGCAAATCAAAAAGTAGCCCACAAGTCAAGTAACTATTGAATTAAGATACTGATCACCATATCTATTAAGTTTTTTAAAATTACATGACAAAGTTTAAAAGAACATTCCAGTATAATGTGAAATATTATTCTTATTGCTACATCTAATTACAAAGAGGTGTAAATCACTCGGTCTAGCCTTTAAAAAAAAACTACTTCAAATACATAATATTAAATATTGAGAAGAGGTATGCAGCTCCCATATAAATGGATTATACAGCTGGCAATTTTTAGGCTCATTGTGAAAGAAGTTCTACTGAAAATGTTCATGTCTTCTTTCCTCAGCAGGGCCATGCAGATGGGGTTGAGATGAGGACAGGTCACGACATCAGCCCATGGCTCAGGGCCAGGCAGGACAGGGCTGTGGCAAGGCTGCAGACCGGCATCCTGCAACTTCACTGGGACAGGGACTGATGGCCCAGTCTGGGCTGAAATGGGGTCCTTGGCCACGGGCAGGGTGCCTAGGGGAGGTGGGCAGGGATGATAAGGACTCGTAGTGCCCACCGGGACCAGGCAATTTCACCTCATCAAAGCATTTAAGCACATATTTTAATTTTAAGGCCCAAGTAAGCAGTTAAGAACATGGCTGATTTTACCTTACAAGCAGTTGATCTCAATACAAATTACTTACACAGATATAAGTGCTCCTTTTGAACACAGGCCGTGTTTACTTGCATTGAAGATAGAAGAACTAGTCAGGTATTTAAAGTCCTAGACTGGATCAGAATTGGATAAAAGAACTTTATTCATTACATGATTCTCTGTCCAACAACGTACTGCAATTGAATAGTAATGATATCATTAATTTTTAGGGCGTCAGCATTTTTGTAAATTAATTTGGCCTTTCTGGCTTGGGAGGCAAAGGGCAGAGAGGGAGTCCTTAAATACTGATGAATTTTTTTAATGGATGGTGAGAGCTTTCATTGGTGGAAAAACACTTAGCGGGTTTATACTGTATTCCAGACATCCCTGTGTCACATTCACTTCTGAAGTCTGATGCCGTTCTGAAATAGGATGCGACATTAAAATCTGTGAGATGAAGTTCAGTGTCTTCTATTTCGCTCAGTCTGAATAAATTACCAAGCTAATAACATTACTTTTTCAGACTGCATTAAAGACCAATGTCAATCCCAAAGGTTGGTTTTTGGTTTGTTTTTTTTTTTAACTAATTCCAGTCCACATTGGCAAATCTGCATGTAATTGGGTCCTTGTTAACCTACAGGAAAGTGACAATTCACCCCTTCAGATAGCAAATACTCAATGCTGTTACTGGTAAGTCACTATCATTTTGCCTGGGCAATTTTGTGAGATTTTTGGGTAGAAATGTAGGATCAAGCAGGTGAACCTAATGTGTCATTTCAAGGGTAACATTAGTATATTCTCTATATCCTGCTTTTATAGACTAGAAATTTTTTTGGGTGAAAGCCAATGACAGTACATTTGTACCAGACTGGTGAGTGTTCAGAAATCCCAAACCTGTCCATTGCACACATGCAGATCATTGCTGTAGCTCACACACTACTGCATGTAAGACCTTACAAGTGCAGGAAGCAGTGCAAGAAATACTCATGATCCATAAATCTAAGAAGCCCATTGTCAAATCTAATGCCCAGGTACACTCCATAGAGATAGATAATGTACAATAGATTTAATACATTCAGAGGATAGCAAAATCTGTATCTGGGACAGGTCTTTTTTGTGCATATTTCGACTCAGCTAGATAGATAAATATTAACCCTATGTCATTGTAATAATACTTTGTAGGTAAGTGATTTGACATCATGACTTTCAGAACCAAAAACCTAATTCATTACCATGCAAGTTAATGGTAGTTCATAGAATCACGGAATGGTTTGGGTTGGAAGGGACCTGGAAGATCATCTAGTTCCAACCCCCCTGCCACGGGCAGGGACACCTCCCACCAGCCCAGGCTGCTCAGAGCCCCGTCCAACCTGGCCTTGAACCCTTCCAGGGATGGGGCAGCCACAGCTTCTCTGGGGAGGCTGTGCCAGGGCCTCACCACCCTCACAGGGAATAATTTCTTCCTTAGATCTAATCTAAATCTACCCTCTTTTAGTTTGAAGACATTATCCCTTGTCCTATCCCTACATGCCCTTGCCAAAAGTTCCTCTCCAGCTTTCATGAAGGCCCCCTTTGGGTACTGGCAGGCTGAACAACCTGGTCTCCCTGGAGCCTTCCCTTCCCCTGGCTGAACCCCCCCAGCTCTCCCAGCCTGTCTCCCAGCAGAGCTGCTCCAGCCTCTGACCATGGCTGTGGCTCCTCTGGCCCCGCTCCAGCAGCTCCGTGTCTCTCCCGTGCTGAGGCCCCAGAGCAGGAGGCAGCACTGCAGGGGGGTCTCACCAGAGCACAATAGTACCATTGGCTGTAGCACTCCCAGGCTGTGTCTGTACTCATGAACAAAATGGTACAGAACTGTTCCCTGACATTGAAGCCAAATGGCACAGTACGGCTTTTATCCATCCTCTTAAACTCTTTCAGCCTACAGTACAGCAAGTCCATATTCAAACTGCTCATTGGAATTCATCCCTGGTAGCTTCCCAGTTTGGCTTGGGAAACATTTGACAGAACTGTAGATGCCTCCAACCAAAACCATGCCAGGGACAATTCTCATAGCAGTAGAGATGACCGAGTTCCAGGGCACAAGAGCATACCCTGGTATTGTTTAATTTACTAGCATAGATGTGGCTATAGCTTATTATTATGATAGCGCAGCAGTTAAAAGAGGGAACAAAAACTACCCAATCTATGCAAGTTGTATAAATGCATATTTTTGTGGAACCACACATTTGAAAACTTGCTTTTATATCCTATGTACCAGTATGGGAAAAAAAGCTAAGAAAGCAAATTAATTTACCCCAATTTTCCTCAACAGCGCATCTGGCCCAGGGCAGGTTACCTAAAAGTCTTTTTAAATTTATTTTGAAGTTGGTTAACTAAACAAAGAGAAGGTAGACCAACTAAAAATAAGAGGACTGCAAATAGACCATTCTACCTCAGTCCAGTTTTCATAGCCACTTCTTCCTTTCCTGGTTTGCTTGCAAACTCAGTGCTAGTAAATGTTCCTGGAGTGATGGATGAAAAGATTTATTTCCAGACTCAACAGCAATGGAGAAAATATCACTGTAGAAGTAGGGCATATAACCTGTCAGAGACTCCCTGAGGCAGAAAGGGGAGAGGAAAACTCTAAGGATGAGAACTAAAAAAATGTTCTTCCCATTTTTCTCCATAGGCTGTAATGGAAGCCTTGAGTGACTGGCTTAAACAGAGATACCTATTTTATTAGAGGAATCCCTCCTGTCTTTTCCCTTTTTTTTTCCCTCTTCTTCCCTCTTTGTAATGTCCGTCTCCATCCATTTCCCATTAACAAGCCATCATTTCTTTACCGAGAGGGTGGTCAAACCCTGGAACCGGCTTCCAAGAGAGATGGTTGATGCCCCAGGCCTGTCAGTGTTTCAAAGGCATTTGGACAATGATGCCCTTAACAACATGCTGTAACTTTTGGTCAGCCCTGAACTGGTCAGGCAGTTGGAATAGATGATTCTTATAGGTCCCTTTCAAATGAAAATATCATATGATACAATATGACATGATATGATGATATGATAATCTGTCCTGTACTGTTCTACTCTACTCTATTCTACTTGAGTCAAGCAAATAATGGGGAAAAAAAATTAAACACAGCAAAAGTGAACACTTTGGGCTTTAACGAGTTAAATCTGTATGAACCCCTGAAGTACATAATTTCTGGATTTCCACAACTCCTGTGACCTAACCAGGATATGGTCCTGGACAACCTGCTCTAGCAGACCCTGCTTGAGCAGACATATTGGACTAAAAGATGACAAGAGGTCCCTTCTGACCTAAGCAAGTCTTTGCTTCTGTGATACATATTGGTTAATAGGGGCTACATGTCAATGCTCAGTTTTGCATGGTTATGTATGTACCCCGTAGAGTTTGGCTGCTAGAGGAAGAAACGATTCTGCCTTGACAGCTTGGCACTGTTCACAGCTGGAAAAGTCTGGCAGAAGAAGAAAGGATGAGGAGGTGAAGCGGGTGTTAATGAAACTTGCTCCAAAAAATCTGGAAAGACTCCCTAAATGCATGGAGCTCAATACCCATGCCATTCTGATTAGGAAATAGTAAAAGAGGCAGAGTAAAATAGATCTGCTTAATCTTAGAGAGGAAATCTGAGTTGCTGTGTGCTTTACCATAAAAGCATCCAAACCTGTAAACTTTCTACACTTCTGCGGCAGTATACTACTTAGAATCATAGAATCATAGAATGTTTTGGGTTGGAAGGGACCCCCAGAGCCCATCTAGTCCAACCCCCTGCAGTGAGCAGGGACACCATTACCCAGATCAGGCTGCTCACAGCCCCGTCCAACCTGGGCTTGAATGTTTCCAGGGATGGGGCCTCCACCACCTCTCTGGGCAACCCCTTCCAGTGCTTCACCACCCTCATTGTAAAGAATTTCTTCCTTACATCTAATCTAAACCTACCCTGTTTCAGCTTAAAACCATTCCCCCTTGTCCTGTCACCGTTGTCCCTACTGAAAAGATTCTCCCCCTCTTTCCTATAGGCCCCTTTAAGCACTGACAGGCCGCAATCAGGTCTCCCCGCAGCCTTCTCTGCTCCAGGCTGAACAAGCCCAACTCTCTCAGCCTGTCCTCACAGCAGAGCTGCTCCAGCCCTCGGATCGTTCTTGTAGCCTCCTCTGGACCCGCTCCAACAGCTCCATGTCCTTCTTGTGCTGAGAGCTCCAGGGCTGGACGCAGCACTCCAGGGGAGGTCTCACCAGAGCAGAGTAGAGGGGCAAAATCACCTCCCTCGACCTGCTGGCCACTTATCTCCATTCAGGTGTCACAGTTAGGCCCAAGGTTCTATTTAGGCAAACCACAATAAAAGTAAAACATAACATCCCCTACACTACCTAAGTTCAAGAAAGAAATGAGATCTTCCTGCTATCTTTTACCCAGAGCCATTGATTAACGTGTGCCATCTGTAAGATGAACGTATCGTAAGCACCATGACTACTTCTTCCCAGGGACACTACAGGGAACTGGTATGGACTGGTATAGTTCCCTGTAGAGAAAAGTTTGAATCAGTGACCCTTCTCTTGAATACAAGCTTCACAGTAGGCATCTAACTCTGAGTTAGGCAGAAGAGTTGGTCTGCACAAAACTCTTTTTCTCTAGAGAGTGCCCTTATGTCTAATCACATGGGAAGTAGAGCACACTTGCATGGGGTCATGAGGTGGAGAATGAGTTCTTTAATTCAGTGATTTGATTTATCGGCTCAGTCCCCTGTCTCCTCCTGTTGAGGTACTAGTATTATGTCCCCATGCATATATGAGAGGCAGATGGAAAATCCCACTTGCAAACAAACTTCTGGGACAAAAGAGCATCCTGAAAATTTTCTGTTCTCAATTTCGAGAACCATGCCAAGAAGCTGGTACCTGCATTCATAAGCATCAGCAGAGAGTGAATTGCCCTGGAGGTGGCCACATTTCAGCAGTGGGGAGTAATACCATATATGACAGGTACACACATGGCCCTCAGTAAAGGAAATGGATAAGAATAATTGCAGAATGATGTACAATGATGTTTTTTAGTTACTGAAAAACAAAAAATGGGGGAAAATTACATTCTTAGTTATTAATTGAAATAGCCTGATGGTTCCATGACAGCTCAAGAGTTTTACATAGCTGATGTCTATAAGGTCCCATTTGGAGCTATGACATAAAGAGATTCAAAGAAAAATGCAAAATACTATTATCCCTATTATCTTTCTAGGAGAGTATTTCATTCACATTTCTGAACTGTCTCGATTTGTCATGAAGTTTAACCATCTCTGTTCTTTTTGGAATGCTAAATTAATTGGTACTGAGAACCTCTGACCTATTTTCTTCTGTTATTTTTTTCTTTTTTTAATCTAAGTCATGTCATTCTAGACAACCACCTAATAATAATCTGAAACAGTGGGTACTGTATTTCACCAGACACTTATCTCTTCTCTGCCTATCTCATTTTAAAAAGAAGCTGTACTGAAAATGGAATTTGATTACAAAAGGAATCAATCCGTAACACAGCAAAAAAGCACCTCCTTCATAATTTACATAGCCCTGCTGCTTCACCCTAATTAATGTTCATCTGTAACTTATTCTTCCTGCAGCTTTGCCCTTCTAAATGAGTGAAAAAATGACAGGAAACCTTTGGAAAGCAGTTTGCTATTATAGAATTATAGAAGAAACTAGATCGACTCATTTAAAGTCCCTAGTAATAGTCTCATAGGTCTTAAGAAAATATTGTCATTCAATTTAAATACGGTTTTATTTGATCCAGGTGCAGCTGGATATCAGAACAGTAATGTAAATACAACAATCTATTGTCAAGAGTGTAAGCGTTTTAATTTCTTTGCAGATGATATAAACGTGGATTTTCTGTTTAACTGGCAGGATAATCAGCATGCAACTGTGGGAAACGATCATTAATGTGATGAAATATGGAAATGAGACTCATGCATAGAGAGAGGGTGGAAGCATCGTCCTGGGGTGAAGGACTGGATTCATCATCTGGACTTGATTCCTGTCTCTGCTGCAGGCAGAAGTCTCTGTCTGCAGAGAGAAAATACAGATATTTCCTTTCTCTCAGCCTTTGTCTATTACTGCTTGAAAAGCTTAAATGCAAGAACCACCTCTCATCTTTTGCAACCACATAATCTAAGGCATGGGACCTTGCTTGCCATGCAAGTGCATAAATATGAACATATACTATTGATACAGAGATAAAATCAACGTGTAAATTGAGAGCAGGTATATCATCAGACATATGTCTACCTTCTACAATTGAAAAACTGGGACAGGCAAAAATCAAAATTCCCAGGAATACAAAAATACGTTAGCAGAATTTTTATAACATTTGCCACCTCACCACAGGAAATGATAGAAACAGTTTGATTCAGTATACTCATTAACCTTGCGAGTTCACATTTTACAGAAATATCTGCTTTCATCACAGAGAAACTGATGTATATGTGCAGCCGAATGAAATGTTCAAAATTAATTGGTGGAAGCTGAGAATGATTTTTGCATATGTAAACCACATGCATCAAACCCTAGATAATATTTTAGAAAAAGATATGTATATTCATTTATATTAATTACTGTTTTTCAGAAATCAACTCCAAATGTACCCATTATAAGGTAAGTTTTCCAATGCTCCTGTTTTGCACATAAGAAAATAATTTGGGGGGGAAAGTAATTTATTTGAATCTTCAGAGTTTAATTTATGGCATACACATGAGGTTTTTCCAAAGTAACATTATCCCAACCCTGAATTTTAATAAGATGGAGCGCACTGCTGACTTTTATTTTTGATTGTAGTTCAGATAATTAAGATTACTTTAACATTTTAGACAAAACACTGATAAGACCAGCAATATATATGGAAATGGGATTTGAGATTTGCTGAATGTATTTGTTCGAGGCAACAGCAAATCTAAAGTTCTAAGCTCACTTGCTTCATATCACAGAGCACATTAAAATTATGTTTCCATTTCACTTTTCTATAAATGGATTAACCTTATTTAATTTAAGCTGTTTGCAGATGGCCTTGGAGGGCAGCTCTTGCCCCTCCAACTTGTATGTAGAGGAAATGCTCTGCTATAGTTCTAACAAACCTGCACTGTGAAGGGAAATACAAGAAGAATTCATAGAACCATAGAATAGTCTGGGTTGGAAAGAACTTTTAAAGGTCAACTAGCCCACCATCCCGACAGTGAGCAGGGAGAACATCTTCAACTAGATCAGCCCCATCCAACCCATCCTTGAATGTTTCCAGGGACGGGTTATCTACCACCTCTCTGGGCAACCTGTGCCAGTGTTACACCACCCTCATCACAAAAATTGTCTTCTTCAGATATAGTCTAAATCCCCCCTCTTTTAGTTTAAAACCATTACCCCTTGTCCTATCACAACAGACTCTGCTAAGTTTGTCCTCATCTTTCTTATAAGTTCCCTTTAAGCACTGAAAGGCCGCAGTAAGTTCTCCCTGCAGCCTTCCCTTCCCCCGGCTGAACCCCCCCAGCTCTCCCAGCCTGTCTCCCAGCAGAGCTGCT
>KL280141.1:13451-38813 GCA_000699545.1 Podiceps cristatus | reverse complement strand
CCGAAAAAGGACAAAACAAACACTGACAAATTAAAGAAATGTGAGGCTAGTTATTGGGCTGCATTGGGGCTGAGTTGGCACCAAAACATTTTAATAACTAGTTTGCACCAAACACTGAAGCAGTGCCTTCATACAGGAAGAATTTCAGGACACACACAGCTGCCACCAAGTCTCTTTCATAATCCCTACTCTCTACAAAACAGAAACAGAGAAGCTCTGAAACTCTCCATAAGCACAATGTTTGCAGTCACCATAAATGTCCACTGAAATCATGTGTAGCCAAAGTCTGTTCTCAGTTGCCGTGTATGTGCAGAGATCTTGGATTCTGCAGTTGGTTAAATTTGAATGGAACAACTATTGTATAAAATCCTAAATTTTAAATGAGCATTTGATCTACTCTTGCCAAAGAAATTTGATTTTCATTCAATTAATGACACAAGTGTACTTAACTGAAAACTATGCTAATCCACCAAGTGTCATGCTAGCTTCCATAAAAGTAAAATGAATATTTTTTTCCTTGAGATGCTGAAGTAATAAAAAGGCAACACATTTTCCAGTCAAATAATTTAATTCTTTTAGGTCTTTTCTTGTCTCCTATGAGTTCACTGTAACTTTAACGAAAGAACAGAGGGAAAAATTAACTCAGAGGAAAACAAGAAAAGAATCATTGCTTACTAGCTTAGCAATTATAAAGCAAAGGAAGAAAAAAGAGAGTATCAGATAAATGTTCTTATTGCTAACAGTTGTAGAAATCCCTAAGGAAAGGATTTTAATGCCATCCTTCCAAGAGGAAAAATGCCTGAGCCAGCAGGTTCGTATTACAATACTTTTTAAGGTTTCCCTGGGGATGCTAAAGAAGAGAAAATGGATGTAATGGTGGCGGTGGTGGTGAGGAATGCCTAGACATTGATCCAATGCAAATTCCAGGCCAAGTTAACTAGTTAAACCCCCTCAGATACTTTCAGCCTGGAAACTTCCAGAATCCAGGTGTGCAAGATAAAAATGCAGAGCAATATATAACACAGGGAAATGTTGCCTCATCAGGAGCTCTAGGAAGCTCCTGTGTTTCCAGAAGCTCAGCCTCTCCTCTGACTCCAGCTCAGAGGAACATAAGACATAGAAACAGTATGAGCCATTTTTTAGGAGAGTGAAACATGATTTCTGGTATGTGCTGGCCAGCATTGTATGCTGACTTTGAAAAAATGTATGCAACTTCTAGGGCCAAAGGAGATGTACCTGTATACAAACTGCCCCTTAATAGGTGGTACATGTATTATGAAAATACTGAGGAACCGATATGCTACATATATTTCCCTTGTGCAAGGAAACATGCTAAGATCATTGCCAGAGAGATTTTTATGGTAAACAAAAAACTGTATTACCACACAGAAGAAGATCAAATTACTTAATCCTCAAAGACTCTTCCTCTTCCCTGGTTATAAAAAGGTTACTATATTAAAGCAACATATTCTGATTCATAATTATTGAAGTGCAACATTTTTCAAATGTGGAGGCCAGAGGTTAGGCATGTCTGGGAATTTGATTCCTCAGTTTTAAATATTCCGCACACCAGATGTCAAGGACAACAATAATCCAGCAGTAAAGGCATTAACAATTAGAATTTTACAGCTCTGGAGTACGCAGAGATTAAATCAAAAGATAGTTTCTCAAATATATGGGATGAGAAAAAGAAACAGCAGTCTGCAAGGAAAGAAGAAAAGTGAAGTTTAGCTATCCAGTTGAATTTTAGAGATGCAGAAAGAATTAAATAAACTGAACAGCTTTATGGGATCTTAGAGGATTATTTAGGTGCTTGCTGCCTGATGATAACATTGGTTATGACACTGAATCATTACAGATATATCGATGCAATAATATCACAAGATTGCTTGATAAACACTGCAGAAATACTGTTTATGCTGTTGGATGCTGTGCAAGCAGCTTTTTGGTTAGCTGGAATTTAAAGCGAGGCCCCAGAATACAGGATCTTGAGGAAATTCAGGCAGAGATAAGCAATGCTAAGATAAAGAAAATGAAAGAACCTGATTTAAGTTCAAAGAACAAACGAGCACTTCCATAAGTAAACACAAGTAGGCATACGGTCACGCTTAAGAGACTTAATGGAAGAAAGGTGGAGGAGGGAAATTAGGAGGCCACAGTTCAGCAAAGATCCTTAATTGATTAGAATGCCCACAGCAGTAAGAGACAACTGGAAGAATCAATTAAATATTACAGATGAATTATGGCAAGCATAAAACTCTTAAATAATCAAGCACAGGCAAAAAAAAAAAAAAAAAAAAAAAAAAGTGAAAAAGAACCAAGAAAATGAGATACGCTAAAGGTCTTTTTTTTTGTGCCTTGCACATAGAAATGTTTTCTTTCTCCACACATTGCACTTCTTGGATTTAATACTTCACTTCTTTGTGGAAATTAAAAGAGCACACGTTCAATATGATCATCACGTTCCAGTGTGTCAGGAAGGGGCGTACTGCTTTCTCCAGCTCAGTCTGCTGGTCATGGGAGGAGGAAAAACTTTCAAGTGAAATATGGTTTAACAAATTTACATAATAAGATTCTATATCACCCCCTCACACAGAAGCCATAAATTGTTTCAAGATTGCTATAAGTTATCCTAACACAGTTATATACTAACCACTGACATTTTCACTAGAAGTAACTCATAGCAAGCTTTAATAAACTCTCGTGAATCTCAAAAGGGACTGGCAGGCATTTCTAACTGAGGTAGAGACTCAGTGAAGGTGGTAAGCAAGCTGTTTAGAGACACTATACACACAAGGTAATTTAATCATGTTGCAAAAATTCTTAGGACTTCTGAAAACCTATTTTAAAGAAAAATGGTTTACATAAATTGATGTAGGTAGGTTTGGGGTTCATAGAATCATAGAATGTTTTGGGTTGGAAGGTACTTCTGATGTAAAACACAATGCAGGAACATATATATAATTGCACTGCCTCTATTATAATAAAGCAGTCAAATAGTTTAATCTGAAAAATACATCTGCAATACATGCAGCAGCTCTATCAATTTAGTTTCACTGCATGTTTATCACAGAGCATTTCAAATGCCACAGTAAAATTACAAGACACTTCCTCTATCATTTTACAACAGCTTAAATTTATATATGTGTATGTTTGGGTTTTTTTTTTTTACCCCGGGGGACTGAAGAGTACCTTAGAAGCCACCTTCAGCTTTCAGGGGGTATTTAGTTGTCTGAAGAGAATATTTGAAAATGTTTTTAATATCATCATGCAACTGTTTAATCTTTAGCTGAAGTCAGTCTGTGTGTGTCAGCTATTTAAAAAGGACACCACCACAGAAGACAACATGAACACTCACACTGATCCTAATTTGTGTGAAGTTTCACCTCATTTCCACTCATTCCAAACAAACCCAACTTCAGGAGAAATTAACTTTCAAGGTCATGAAAGACACCCTCAAATTGCATACCGTTTCTCACAATGAAGTTCAAATGCACCACTTGGAACATTGACCCACAATCTTAATGTAGAAACAGCTTTTCATGGAATTACACCTGGTATTTTATAGAAGCAATTACCTTATGTAAGGTAAGTATGAACCTTTATCATTTTGCTTTGGCGGCTATCATTAAGCTGGTGTTTGAGAGCAGACAGAAGAAGAATTACATATACTTTATCATTTACTACTCCCTTGTGTGCACACACATATACACCACATAAACACACACACCAGCCTATACATTTTTATTATTTGAAACTCAAGGAGTAGTAATAAGTGGGAAAAAAAATGTCACTGTAAGGATGATCAAACATTGGAACAAGCTCCCCCAAGAGGCTGGGTGTAGGAGCTCTTTCCTCAAACACACACAAAACTCAACCAGAAAAGGCCCTGATCAACCAAGCCTAGTTGCACCTGCTTTCAATCAGCAGTGTATCTAGCAAAACTCTGGAGGTCTTTTCCAACCTAAATTATTCTGTAATTCTATGATTCTGTAAATAATAAATCCTACTTAGTCTGACAACCATTTCTGTACATGAAAAAAAAAAAAAAAAATTCCTATTTTAAAAATTCATTCCTCTGAAATCCTGCAAAAATATTTAGCCCAAGGAAAATGCAGATTTCCAGCTGATCTTTCAGGTGTGACTCTTCAGGTGTGACTTCCCTCCAAGTCCTGAAATAATACTACATGGAAAAGTTGTGACACTTTTATGAGTGGCAGCCATGTATACTGCCCTAAGCAAGGTCTTGTGAACAACTTCCTACTAATAAGAAAGTCTGCAGTTGTCAATACCTTACATAAGTCTTTTTTTAGGTAGGCATTAGGATCTTTTGTAATCTGTCATTGGAATTATTTATATGTCTCTGTATAACCAGTTGCTTTCAATTTCATGACTACAATGACTTTCTCCCTTGTACAGGTCTTGGTAAAACCTAAAAAAATAACTAAAAAACTGTATTATCCTTACTTCCCCACCTACAGCAGAACTATTCACAACAAAGCATAGGAAAGGATGACAGTACTTTCATGGACTTATCTCCCCATCTCACTGTAAATACTATTTCTTGACAATCAATAATGCCAGTTAACCCAGGCTTTTCTGCCTAGTGATGCAACTGTTGATCCAACAGTTTTTTTGTGGTTTTGTGGGAGATCCCAGATATTAAGGAGAAGAAAGAAACCATAAGGGAAACAGATATTAGAACTACTGGAGAATAAAGAATAGGTTATGATATCCTGGGCTGCATATGATATCCTGGGCTGTCATAAGTAAAGCACTGCCAGCAGGCTGAGGGAGTTGATCCTTTCCCTCTACTCAGCACTGGTGAGACTACACCTGGAGTGCTGCGTCCAGCTCTGGGCTCCTCAGTACAAAAGAGACATGGACATGTTGGAGACCATTGCAAAGTGCTGTGAAGATGCTGAAGGCATTAGAGCATCTCTTCTATGAGGAAAGGCTGAGACAGCTGGGACTGTTCAGCCTGGAGAAGAGAAGGCTTGGGGGGATCTTATCAATGTACGTAAACACCTGAAGGGGTGAAAGAACATGGAGCCAGGCTCTTTTCAGTGGTGTCCAGTGACAGAGCAGAGCCAATGGGCACAAACTGAAACACAGGAGGCTCTGTCTGAACAACAGAAAATATTTTTTCCTCTGAGGGTGACTGAGAAGTAGCACAGGTTACTCAAAGAAGTTGTGAAGTCTTCCTCCTTGGAGATTCAAAAGCTGTTTGGAGATGGTCCTGAGCACCCATCTCTCAGTGGCCCAGCTAGAGCAGGGGAGTTGGACCAGATGACATCCAGAGATCTCTTCCAACCTCAACCATTCTGTGATTCTGTGAAAGACTGTGAGACGAAGTGAGGTCTGCAAGATACTTTTGTTTGTATTACCTGTAGCTGCATGGGTCTGCATCTACAAAAGGATGCATGACACCAAGACAGCTGGGATTTGTAGGAGAAATGAGAAAAGAGGTGGAAGAAGGCTAATAAAAGCCCCTCAACAAATGTGTTGAACAAACTTCTTAATAAAGAAATGCAAAATAAGCATTTTGTCTATTGGTTTGGGGAGATGTCAAGACTTTAAACCCTGAATCACAAAAAGCTTTAAGCAAGGTTTTACCAAATACAAGGTCACATATTTCAGTACTAATATCAGTTCTTGGCTCAGTACTCTTAAACTAGAAGGAGCTGAGAAGAAACACTTCCATACCAGCCTGCAGAAGAATGTCAATGACAAGGCCATACAAGTGTGAAGAAATTGCCACTGATCAAATCTAGCAGCAAAACTCTACTTGCATCTTCAAAGCAAACACTGCACCATGGTAGAGATTTTCATATTGCTGCTATGGTGAGACAAAGAACAAAGAACGGAGAATGAATTACTGCAAGGCTCTGCAGGACAGATATTACAAAGCACTTAAGAAGGTAAATAGGAAACATGGTTTCTACTGGAAAGTAATGCTCATTGATCTAATCAATCCTACTATGTACCTATTAGTACCATTAAACACCTAAAATGTATATGCACTTATACATGCACAAACACACATATATATATGTTAGTTCCAGTCACAAGTTTTGTAGAAATTAGGCTGGATTGTGAACTTAAGAAAGAAACAAAAAAAATGTCAAAATTACTTCCCAGAATACAAACACACTCACATGTGTAATTAATAGGTATATACACACACATACATGTTTAGAGAAATATGATTTGCCTCCTTGATAATCTGGGAATGGAGTGAGGTACATCTTTCTGCCAGAGCAGCCTGACTAGCAGAAGGTGCTTACAAACTGGATATACCAATAAGCTAGGAAAGGCTAATCCACTGGACCCTTACTGCAAACCTGCAGGTTATGGACGGTCTGCAAATGATTCCTCTCACTTAACTAAGTATATTGAAATAGAGTAGCTCCCCTGTAAAGAACATTTACTTCAGTCCATCGCCATAACTATAGCTTTGGTTATTTTGGTCTGAATCCAGACACACAAAAGTACAAGCTGTGTTTCCAAGATATTGCAGCTATTGCTGAAGTCTACATATGGAAAGAGGGAGAATAAGTATCTGCTTCTACCAAAACCCGGCTTTGCCCTCCTCAAAGTGTACTAATGAAAGTGTGGTATTATCCACACTATTATCTCATTCTTTCTCTTCCTGTCTTTTTCTATCTACACATGCAAACATTTCAACAAGAAGGATATAAAGAAAGAGACAGAGATACATATTTAGTTTTCATTTTCTTGTCTTCACAGCTTTCCAGAAAAAAAAAAAAAAAAAAAAAAAAAGTCTATTAAATTTCATTTTATTTTCAGTCTTTTCCTCAGCTGGGTAGCTGGGATTCCTGATCATGTAATGAACAGTGATATAAATCCCACTTTATACTGATGCTCTTCCTATGGTAAAACAACTGTTTCCTGATTTACTGGTGTGTTCAAACTTCATACTGTTAAGATTGTCTTATTACATATATGATGAAATGATGTCTAATTTCCTAGCACCGTACAATCATTTGGTAATGTTTGAACATGTTCATTTATTGGTTTATTGGAGCCATGGATAAATTAATTTTAATATGCAAGAATTTGCCTACTTTCCCATTCTTGTCCAAAAGATGTCCACAAAACTACTGCAGCCAATAAAAAATAAAAATAAAACTGCAGTTCCCCAAAGAAATTTTCAAATATCATGGGCAATAGTGATGAAGCCCCACTAATCTACACAGTCCAAATTAGTCATAATTTATTATTTCTGCAGGCTGGTGAATGTGGTGAAAATGTGTATCTTTTCCATGCAATATTGTGGGTTTTTTCTTTTGGAAATGAAAGAAAAGAGAAGCAATAAAACAAAACAGACCATCACTGATATATAAGTAATAAATATTTATATGACAGTGACTGCAGAAGCATCAAAAAACCAGTGTTATTTCAACGAGTTAATTCCTTCTGGTGTAAGGAAAGTGTTTTTCATTGATTTGGAAGACCTTTGAATCAATCCACATTAGTACTGTAGGCACTGCTCTCCTGGTTTAGAAGGCCTAAGTCATGAAGTCTAGGCTTTCCTTTGTACTTTTGTCTTTTTTAATTGCTTTTCAGAAATATTTAGCATCCTGCATTTCTTGGAAAGGAACATGGGAATCTAGGTAAAGAGGTTGTGCTTTAAATTAGAAAACACACCTGGGTTTTTGTTTTGTTTCGTTTTGTTTTTCATCCATAATGGCCAGCAGCCTACTCTCCATATAATTTCCCCGCAGAGAACCCCAGAAATCAACACATTTGCCTCCAAGCCCAGGTTAGGTGTTGTTTGTGACAATAGTAAATATACTGCTTTTGTCCTTTAGTTGTCCATTAGAAAATAAAATACATAATAGTTATTTTCTTCATAGGGGAATCTTGAAGACAGAGATTTAAGATTGTGGGACAACTAAGCCTTGCATTAAGGGAGCTAAAATAGGAAGTGACAACACATTACTTCCTACAAATTTAATCCATTACAGTCCCTCCACTCATTTTACCTATTCTATTTGTCCTCTGAAGTCACCCTTCTTTTATTTCCCATCCCTCAGACACCCTTTGAATGCCTCTAATGGCTGTCTTCTCATGTTGAATTTGGGTAATAGTAATAGTAATAACTTCTTAAATCTCTCGCTGTTTTGCCCTAAGTCAACTCAAGATGGTTGTTACACTCTGATGTTATTAAAATGGGATTTAGATGGCAGAGCTTTGGAAACAAGCCTAGAGTACTTGAACTTCATGATGTTTCCATGAGGAACTGGTTCAAGACAGGCAAAAACAGAGCTCACGGGTGAGATATTTCAAGCAATGTGTGCGGACTGAGCTGAGAGGCTGCTGCACTCATGACTCATTAAAGGTTTTAGGGTTTCATTCATATAAGTAATCCCTGATCCCAGAGTTTGCAGCTGTACCCTCCAGATAAGATCAGTTAGTCATCAGGAGTTCATTATGTCTTCTGGGAGATTATTTCTTGTATATTCATTGAATGGGAACGCATGTGTTTCTGTGCATCCAAAGGTTAAAGAGAGCACCAAAAAAATCTTTTCCAAGTTTCAGAAAAGGGTGTTATAGATTAAATAAACAAGTTGTACAGTGCACACCATAAATACACCTTAAATACACCATGCATTTTCTCCTTTTCTTTTAATTACTATTTCTATACAATTAAGTGAGAACACATGTTCTGACTAAAGGAGGAAAAAACCTCAATCCATGTAAAAGGTGACAACATCTGCAAAGCTCCATGTGTCACTTTTAGTGACTCCTTTTTTTGTTTTCTGAATAACTTAATTACTACTCCCAGATCATAGCAAGAACAAATTCTTTTGCTTGTCTGAATTTACAAATCCTTCCCTCATAGGCTCAAAGTTTTAGATAACTATTAGGTTATATGAAACTTTTCTCTTGTCTGTTGACAAATTATTTCCAGCATGTTTTGAAACTGTACAGTTTCAACTTACCAGGAAAAAGATGGTAAACTTAACCATTGACAGAAACTGTAGAAAGTTTATTCTTCTCAGGGAGATACATGTATTTCATAAGTCTGTTATCACTGTACTGTTAAAAGGCCACTAAAAGGCCATTGCTTCAGGACAAGAGGCAATGAGCACAACCAGAAACACATTAAATCCAATCTGAACACAAGAAAACACCCTTTTACTGTAAGGGTGACTGAGCACTGGCAATGAGAGGTTGCAGAGTTTCCTTGGAGACATTCCAAACCCTACTGGAAACAGCCCTGAGCAGCCTGCTCTAGGTGACCCTGCCTGAGCTGGGGGATTGGAATAGACAATTTCCAGAAGTGCCTTCCAACCTCAGCTGTTCTGTGATTCTGTGAAAATCTTCAGAGATTCACTGTTTCACTGTATCAATGTGTAGCTGGAAAAATTATTTCTGGAGAAATAAAAACCTGATGTCCTCTTCCAGTGCTCCTCAAGATGTGTCTCTATACTTCCAAAGGCACCTTTTGGACAATCGAAACCTTGTTGTTTATGGCAAAGGCAATGAACAATATGCTTGTTGGAATCACCTCAAGTAAAAAGTGTGACAGTACATGCACAGCCAAAGACCACAGCTTTTCCAACAAAAGTGTACTTGCTGAAACACGGCAATACAATTGCTTACTATTATGTCAAAATATCCTTTCAGTTTGATGTTGGCTGTCGTGTCTCAGTGATTTAGAAATATAAGCATTTTTCTCTTCCCAATTCAAAGTAATAAATCAAAATCTAAAAAAATTAGCAAGCTGAATCCAACCACACCCAAAATTTTTGCTGAAGTACTTGAAAAGTTTAATGTAGATAACTTTTAATTTCCTGTATTTTTTTTCTTACATGAGTCTATTTTGCTTAAAAAATATATTGAAATGTCACAGTAGGATCATTTTCAACTTTTTTTTTTTTTTTTCAAAAATTGTTTTGAAACAGAGAATGTATTGAAATGTTTCCATGACTACTTCCAATGATTCTGTAGTTCCTGAAAAAAATCACCTTAGGACTTTGACATAGTTGCAACATAAGTGTTCCCAACAATTTCTCCCAACATTTCTTACCATCTCATATCTTCATTTCATCTGTGGAGGCACTTCCTGCTATCACAATCTTAACTCTTAAGGGCAGATGATGGCCTTGTCCTCTGCTCCTGAGAAGCTGTGATGGATACTACTCTCTACAAAGTATCTCTGTCCCTCATGGGATGCAACATTACCACCTTCTTAGGTGTCACTTCAGATATCCGTCAAGTTTGTAGTACAATCTCAGTAGCTCCCTCATCTGGAAAATGTGGATGAGGGTGCTCAACTGTCTCTTTAAAGTGCTCTAAGAAAAACACGTGAAAAGGGGAGATACTCTTCTTGCTAGAAATCAGACAACTAAGGTAAGCTTTTCATTCTCTATTTGCAAATTCAATTCTAAAACTTCCCGCATTTATATTACAGAAATCAAATCACACCTACCAGAAACTTTAAAGTTCCCTATATTTGATTTTAGTCATTAGCCTTGTAAGAAATATTCTGCAGAGTTAGCTGTTATTCCATTCCAAATTGCAAACCTCGTTAGCTACAGTGTTTTGATGTGTTTTTATCCTTCATTTGTATTTTTTTCTCTCTTCACTTTACCTCTTTATTGCAAAGCATCTCACTCTCTTTTAATTTATGTATAGTTGTGCCCATCCTCAAAATGTCATTAAGTTGATAGGCCACACTTTAAATTAAGTTTGTCAAATAAAAGTGTAATTTAGATCCAATAAAACAGTTATTAACACTTTTAATTAGGAAAAGTAGGAGTCAGGTCTGTCTGAGAGACATTCCTAGACATAACCATGCAGAGAGAGAGGCTATGTGTATTTTCATTCAAGTAGAGTCACTGGTTATTGCAGTAGTTCTGTTCAAATTCAGCTGAGGGTGCATTCATCTGTCAGCAGAACAAACCTCAATTAAAAAAAAGAAAAATATTTAGAAATTATAGTTTCGAGTGCTCAGCAGATCTTGAGTTTTAGTTGATTGTAATGATGCTGTCTCAGATTTAATAAATGTGCAGCGTCCCCTTTGAAAGTGGTTACAGATGTATTCTTGCAACAGCCAAGACCATGCAATTGGGATGAAGACTAATATTGATCAGTCTAAAAACAATGGATTTGCCCCCCACCCCCTCCCCCCGGTTGGTTAGTCACACCTGTCAGTCCCTGAAAAACAACATATTATCTGCTCATATTTGTCAGTTTAAAGGGTAAAGGTAAACACAGACACAACTTTTAGTCATTGTAGAAAGGAAAGATAGAAGTGGAACAGCAAACTTAAATACTGGGTGTAGTATGGAGCATATAGGATATAACTGGATATATAGGATATAACACGGTATACAACTGTGGAACTTGCTGCACTTGGTAAGCCTGCTTCTGATGAGTGTTACTGCTTCTCTCCATTTTATTAGCAATAAATACATTGACTGTTTACCAAGGAAGCTAATAAAGATATCTTTGAAATAACAACAATTCATGAAATGAAGCAGTATTTGTTTGAGAGACTAGTTCTGATCACAACTGCACAGATTTTAGCTTAGTGCAGCCGTAATGAGTTTGAGACTGTCACCCCTGAACCACACCAGTGGCAGAGGGGACTCAGGCCTGTGGCATAGACTAGTCTCAGTTTCAATTGCTCACTAAGCTGTTTTTGTTAAATGCAATGTCTTTTTGACACAAAAATATGCATGTGCTCATGGCAGCAAAACAAGGATACTTTCATCAGAAAATTAAATGGCTAAATGAAGAAGAGAACATTAGTATGAAAATAAACAGTACTCTATCTGAAAGCAAATGCATATCTAACATAAAAAAATGTAATGTTTACCTAAAAGATATGGAGGTTAAATGTTTTGTTTAAGAATGTTAACTGGAGTTGTCTTTGCAATTGCAAAGGATGTAAAATATCCCATCTTTCCATCACACAATATGATACGACATCAATTGGCTTTTTATACATGGAGAGACAGTTAGATAGCTACTTACGTACATATTTACATGCATGTGTATGTGTATGTATATACACATACATACATATATGTGTGTGTATACAGACAGAGGGAGAATGCACTTTCCAAAGTTGTTAGATTTTCAAAGGACTGAGTGGTAAATGTCAGCATTTTGAAAATCTAGGAGGGTTTTGTATATCTTTAGTCATCAGATATTCTTGTTATCGCATATTTTCCATACAACTGCTTGTTAAAATATTATAGAGGCAGGGTTATGTGCTGTAGAAGTTCATCTGTAATGGGAAGTGATCAGCTCACCTCTATAATTGCTTTTCTAGAGCTCCAGGCATAGATTTGCCATGCACCTTTAATCCCCTCTCATACACCACCTACTATGTCTTGTCTCCTGCTCTGTTCCTATGGCACAGGTACAACTCATTTCCCCAGCATTCTGTGGCAACATCTGCCTGGCTCCACAATCTTACGTGCTGGATGCAATAAATCAGCAACAAGCAGAATATCTTCCCAAGACTCTAGGACAGGTTGCTTTTTTCAAAGTTAAACTCCATGCTGTCCTCTTATCTAACATGCGCCCTGATACTGAGAAAGAACCCTTTCATGGAACAACCTTCAGTCCAGCCACCTGCCCCTGCATTTGTTGAACATAAAACTAAAGATTTACCTTTCTTAGTGCACCCTAATATTCTGTTCTTGGCAATGGCCAAGAATAGATCCCCAGGAACATGTAAGAATAAAGTAAGAATTTAGTGATACTCTACTAGTCTTCAGCTCTTTGTGGCTTAAAGAGACTTCCTTCTACAAAACCTTCCTGGCTTTTTAGATAATATGCAGTCCTTAGTTTGTATGTATCTTTGTATTTGATAGATCTTCTTTTACTACCTGTTGAATTTTCTTTATTTTTTTACTATTTATGTTTTTAGCATCTATAGTCTATGTCAGTGGTATGAAATTACACAGAGGTTGGAAATATTTCCAAAACTGGAATGAGATAATCTGTTAAGTTGTTATAACAGTCCCTAGCACAGTTCTGGATTGTACCAATTAGAGCTCTTTCAAATAATTCTCAGGCACAATTTGGGAGGTTTAGGCACAAGTTAGGACCATTCCCAATAGGCAGGTTGGATGCAGTTACACTGTCTTGGAGGCTACAAGAGTTTAGTGCAAATATTAACTGTTCCTTGCCAGTCAACCTCAGTACCAAAAATTATGCTTTAAGTATATCTTTATCTAGCATATATATTCTGAGCATCCTAACATAGCAAGGAATTCTACAGTTTACTCTTGAATTGTACTAAAAGCAACTTTTTCAGGCTGTTTCAAATCTACCACCACATAATTTCTTTGCTTCACGTTCCCTAATTCTTGTTTATTTACCTTGTTCATGTAATTACTAAGCCACATAACCAGAAGTATAAAATAACTGCAGTATTGAGAAATAATTTAATGTCCAGATCTGAGGCTAATGTAGCAGAAAACTAAAGCCAGATGAGGTACCTTTACTTAAACAAGGTGATTTACTATATTATTATTGTTAGCAAAAAAGTATTGAGAAAGTGTTCAGATGTGTAGCATAAGTATATATATAACTTATCAGGATAAACAATGAAATTTACTAAGGGACATTGTAATTTCCTGCAAAATAGAGTGTATCTTTAAAAGCATGCTAGCACATTGCTAGATCTGGTAATTCAGTTAGGAAATATTTGGGACATTTTTATTCAAAATATGCTTTCTGATATTCAGTCTTCAGATAGATAAATTAATTTGGAGGACAGACAGGCTCTCTGATCCTATTAACCACATTTGAAAACCCTCATATGGCTGGAAAAATACAAGATCTATACCATGTTTCAGAATAATAATAAGGGAACTCTGTGAGTGATTCACCATCAAAGAATTGCAAAGTCTGTCACTGGACCAGCATGTGTCGGGGAAAAGGGGAAGCCTAGTAATTTTGACCTGATCATCTATGAGTATCCCACACTCTCCCATGGGTAGGAGTCTGATTCACCCAGACACTTTGAGCCAAGACGTCTCTGTTGATAGTTATGCGATGTACCCCCAACATAGGAACTTTACTTCAGCTGCTGAGGAGCCACCAGTTGCCCACCACACTCAAAATTTACACATTCACATTATATAAAATGACTGAAAAAGCCTGTCCGTAGTTTGAATGGGACTATTAACGAATTCACACTCTTATCACAGGGCTACACTCATCACAGGGCTTTTCTTCTGCTATTCTGCTCTGTATGGAAAGAAGGGATGGTATTTTTTATTAGGCACAAATTATAAAATGAAATAAGGATGAACATTTTTAAGTTTAATAATCTTTACTGTACCTCTCCACCTCTGAGTTCCACTAGAGTATGGTCAAAGTTTACACTAGCCGGTTCTGAAGCCAGAAAGGACCAACAGGTAATTGTCTTCCTATACATTAAAAATAATCACATTACCTTTCCGTTGAGCCCTGTAACATGTATGTGGTTGATGTGTAGCTTGATTGAAAAGTCTGAGATCCAAAAAGCATCCAGTCTTGATATGGGGGCATACAGAGATAGAAAGGATATGCTAATTCTCCAAGGAAATTGTTCTGGGGGGTCATCACCCTTATTGTTCAAACTTTTGATTTCTTCATCTTCTTTCTAGTTTGAATATGGCTGGCTTTAGACTGGCTTCAGATTTTAGCCAAACCTTTGTATGACTCTCTCCATTTGAGCATGCTGACTTTGCTCTCTTGACTGACACTGGTAAACTGGAATATAAAAGAAAGACCCTGACCCTGTGATTTCAGCGGGATTGAGTGGAAGTAGAAACCGAGCCATTTAAAAGTAAAAAGAAAAGGAGTTCACCCATTCAAGCACAAATATCTTCAATAATTAGCAATAACAGCAAGGGGAATACAATTACAGGCAGACCAAATTGCTTTTTATTTAAATGTTCTCTTTTTAAAATGTATCCCAGTGTGAAAGTCCCTCTTTAAATTAGTGAGAGCATGCATAATCTCAATGTCTCCACTGGGGGTTGTAGGAATATACGTTCTCTCACTTGCTTAGTTGTGCATTTAGGGGATTAGAACAAAATTATACAGCCCTGGGTACTTTATAATGACAGATATCAATAGTAATTTAGCTAATTGAGTGTATTCCAGCTTTATTTTAATTTACTGATGTTTTTCACTTTATTTTGTTATTTAGTTCTGCCTGAATATTCTATTACAACTATAAGCCTTGACCCTGCAAACTCTTGCTCGTAGAAATAGACTTTTCTTGCCGTACGAGGAACAAGTTTTACAAGTAGATTTGTAACCATCAGAGAACACTTAAGAAACTAGGGCAAAGAAATGCCTATCTCAGTTTCTAAAACTTTTTTAATCTACCAAGAAAATAAATCCAGGAAATGTTTCTGTAAAAAAAAAAAAGTTTTTTAAAACATAGGCAGTTTCAGTTTTCTTCATCTCATTCAACTTTGTGCTCTGTTTTCCTGTATAATAGAAAATTAAACAAGCTGAGTGAGAATATCATTGAACTTCCAAATTTGTCAGCAGTTGGAGAAAAGTACTGCTTACTGAAATGTACTGGTTTTGCCAAGCTCTGATAAAAACAAAGAAATCACCCCGTCTGGAGAAATTTTTTCATGATTTACTGAATATTCTGAACATGCTACAAACTCAACTGAAGGTAATGATAAAATCTAATCAAAGCTACCACAGATTTATAGGACAAGATGAAGGTTAAGAAAATGAATCATAATCTTTAGAGTACTTTCTAGAAGGATTAGCTTCTGTAATTCTCATAGACTATGAGAAAGATTTCATCACTTGCTATAGCTATAGTTACTATAATGCCTAAGTACTTCACAACTGTTCATGCATTTAACATTATAAGGTATTATTTTGGCTGTGGATTTTCTTCATAGTAGCTAGTATGGGGCTGTGTTTTGGATTTGCCTTGAAAACAGTATTGATAACACAGGGACGATTTAGGTATTGCTGAGCAGTGCTTACACAGCGTCAAGGACTTTCCAGTTTCTCACCCGGCCCCAGCAGCAAGTAGGCTGGGGGTGCACAAGAAGTTGGGAGTGAATACAGCCAGAACACCTGACCCCATTGACCAAAGGGATACCCCATACATCATACATGACAATAAAATCTGTGGGGAAGAAGGAGCAAGGGGGGACATTCAAAGTGATGACATTCTGTCTTCCCAAGTAACCACTATGCATGATGAAGTCCTGCCCTTTACCTATTAAGCTATGTTTATCTCAACCAACAAGTTTTCATGCTTTTGCCCTTCTGATTCTCTCCTCCATCCCACTGATGGAGAGTGAGCAAGTATCTGTGTGGGTCTGAGATGCACAATGAGGTTAAACCATGGCAAAATTCTGTGAATTACCAACTTCATTTAGTAGATGAGAACTAGAGCAAAAAAAGCAAGCAGACCTGTTGAACATCACCAAGCAAGTTGACGATCTTTTAGGGAACTGAAGATCTCTCTTGCCGTAGGCTAGAAAGCAACCATCAGTCCATTCATTCTGAAATATCTGCTACTTTCTTTTGCAAAATATACCCAGACAAAACAGCAAATACAGAAATGATAAAATTTTCCTTGAGAATTGAAAAGGATGTAGGCCAGTCTACTCACAGACAGTACTATACCAAAGAGCCAAGTTGCATCTTTGGTTCTGGATGTACCCTCTGCAATCAATATTTAGCTATTTCTTTTTCAGAGTAAAAGACATACTTCTTATTGTGATTAAACTGCTTCTCAAAAGTACTTCAAAACTAGAACTGTAAATATGCTTTTGCAATGCTTTAGTTTGTTTGATTTGTTTGCTTTATTGACAAGTCATTCAAGGCTTGACCTCCCCATCACAGCAGTCACAGTTCCCTGAGCCTATATAAAGTCACATCAGCTGCATCATCCTTTCAAGGCCCTTCCTGGGACTGCTGGAGTGGAAGACACTGAACACATTCTTGATGTGATCCCCAGTGGTCATGTTAGTCTATAAAATGCCCTGTGGTTATAAAATGGCCCTGTGGAAGGCCAAAAACGCCCTATAAAATGGCCCTGTGGTAGGCCAAAAAAGAGGACAAGAACATGATTTTTAATCCTGCTATCTCTAACACTTCAATATTGCTTTATTGGAACAGTATAGTCCAAAGCCGGATACATTTCACTCTTATTTCTGCTAAAAGCCAGAATGGGACTGACATTTTGTAAGTAAGTGTGCTTACAGTTTAAGTTAGACCATTGAAGGGCAGACACATCATTGCTAATGGACAGTATAATTAAAATAACTTTATAGATACATACTGCCTATAGAAAACAATGACTGCAAACTACATCTATTTTACATCTTTTTAGTACAATGTTACAAATAAATACCACATGATAAGAACATACAAAATGGAAATTTTCACAATGAGCACATAGAGTTGGCAACATTAGAGACATAGTTAATTTTGCCCTTTCAGTTCCAGGACACAGCTTGGGACTTCATCAAAGTTTTATAAAAATCTTTTAAATACAGCTTTTCCTGGATCTTACTGAACTCTGGAGGATCAGTAGTAAATAACTGACGTAGAACATTTAATATGTCAAAAATATGACTAGCCTGACACCACACTAAATTTTACCCATCTAACATTATAGGTATCAAGGGAAAAAAAAAAAAAAAAAAAAAAAAAAAAAAAAAAAAAAAAAAAAAAAGTGATTTTATCTAAAAAGGATAACATTTCTCCTGCTGTGGACTATACTGAAGGGGAAAACAGCAGGGGGATGCATGTTGAGACTCAGAGTCTTTCGTTGCAGGGTGAAAAGCTGGCGTAACCTTCTAGATCGTAGTCCTATCATACACTGATGTGTGTGATGCCTGACCATCAAATCCGTGGGAACTCTGTGCAATGAAGGCATGCAGTTTATCCATCTATAATCTGTACTAAGTCAGTACAGGATTGTTCCCTACAGTATATTCTCAAATTCTTTATCCAGTCTAGTATTAAATTATTCAAGTGATGGGCTTCCAATACTTCTTCTGGGAGATTACTATAGACTAATAGACCTCACAGGAAGTTTTCCTGATGTAAGGTCTGCATCTTTCTCAGTTCATTTTAATTCTGTTATTCCTAGTTATGATCCCTTGGACCTCTCTAAACAAATCCTATGCCTCCTAGGTGTTTACACAATTCAAATACCTGTAGACAGATATTACATCCCCTAGTAGCCATTGTCTGGCCAGTGGTACACACTCTATTATTTTTTATTCTTTCTTCATAATCAGACTTTCCTGTGTCCTCCTCAGTGTATTTTTCTGTTGATTCCCTTGGCATGATAATTAGTTGTAAATTGGTGGCTTATCAGCAATCTTGAAATCACATTCTTAAATATAAAAAATATATGGACTAAGGACTAACATAAAAAACTTAGCTGGTTTGTCTCCTTATACTCATTTTATCACCCAAAACAAAGGATAAGTTGAAAAATTGATGTCCTTAGTAAAAACAAACCAACAGTGGAAAATTAAAGTCGCAGTTGGGAGTACATGATATAACGAGTCTCTCTTAACATCAATCTTATGTCATTAATTTTCTGAGATGGACCATATTTACAAGCATGTCCACAAGTTATTTAGCCATGACCTGCCACTAGATTTCAGTTGTTCATGCTGAACGGGAGCATACAAAGTGACTAGAAGGCACCTGAAATATTACTGAAGGTTATTCTCTGAGGCAGGTGCTTGTACTTGACTGGCCTACATATTCCAGTTTGTGTACTACTGAATTCCAGTGATTCATTCCTACTTTATAATAACTTTGTGAGATGAAAACTTAAACCAAAATTCAAATTCATCATGACTAATACAAAACAACAAAAATCTTACAGCTCTGTCTACAGAATTCACAGGTATACTGTAATACATAGGAATATTTGGGAATAATTACATGTGATTTTCATTTTCTTTCTGTATAAGATTTTTTTTCAGCTATTCAACAACTCCCCAACAGCACCTTCCAGCTTAGCAACTTAGTTGAACATAAGAGGGAAAAATTTATTATTTATTTAAATCATTCAAAAGATAAATTTATTAGCAAGAAATACAGAATTTTTAAGGAATTATTACAATGAGTTTTCACTTGTCTTTTTAGCATCTTCAATCTTTTCACCAAATTTTACTTTATACTATTTAGTTATGTGCCTTAGTAATACATTGTCAGTATATTAAATAAGGCACTGAAAATGAAGCATGTGAATAGTTAGGATCAAACTAGATTTTCTGTATTTCTATTTTGTATGTAAATTTTAATGAAAACCATATTTCCAGTGACAACGGAGGACATTCAAACCACTCAGTTTTAGACCTTCAAATAAGACATTTAAGTTAGTATAAGTGTGCAGGTTGCCTGCATAGTTATTGGAGACTTTCGGTTATCTAAGACCTCAGCCATTCTTTGGTGGTATGTGTTGATATGCAATGAAGAAAACTGTCCTAACTTATGTACTTCTGCTAAATCATTTACAATCAACTGTAATAATTCTGAGCGCCACATCTGCTATTATTTTATTAGTCTACTTATTAGTCTTACTTATTAGTCTAGAATCAGTGTGCATGAACTCTAGGTGGCACAACCTGAAGTCAGTTTGAATCTAACTGTGCATTTAATCACCTAATTCCTAAGTCCAGAGGAAGTCAGAAGTCAAGGAAGTTTAGGACTCTATGACCTTTGTTAGGCCATTCCTGAAGTACACCCTAACTTTTCAAAATTCAAGATCCATAGCTGTGTGTGCTACTTTTTTTAATCTGCTTCCTGCACTCCTTTAAACATAATGAGAATAGAAATGGTTGTGGAGTAGACTTAAGTGCTGAGCCACACAGAAAGAGGTATGAGACAAGAATGATCTGATGCCTGTGTCTGCTGTGGCAGTACTTTTTGGTAGCAGCATTTGCTACTATCCATTATTTTAAACTTTTCTCTTTTTCCTTGAATCATTCACTTCTCTTTCTTCAAGGAAGCCCACACTCTGTAATTACAGAAATGTGTAAGCTAAACATTTGGGTTTTCTTTTTTTTTCTCTGACAAATATGCTGGCCATGTTACTAGCTGAACACAGCCAAAATTTAAAAAAACAACTGCCATTTATATGTGCGCAAGAAATAGATTATTTATGTCTAACTCAAATAAAAAAATATTATTTATGCTGTACTTTGGAAATTATGTGGCAGCAGCATCATAAACAGCTGTGTGCCCTACCTTACTAAATCTCATTATTTAGCATGTTTTACTTCCTTTTTATTTTTTTTCCAATTTTTTTTTTCCGTACTCAGGCATGATTGAAAGAGAGGAAAAATGCCAAGTCAATGCAGCTTGTTATGAAACTTCAACAGTTTGCATTCCCTCAAATTAACTGAAAGAGATATAAGCACCACAGACTGCTTTGTGCACCCGTGCTTCTGTGAGCACCTGCTAGCTGATGGGGGCTTTTCCCACTCAGGTTTCATGGTCAAGGAGAAAGCTAGCAATGTTAAAAGGTTCTCCGGGAACTACAGACTTGTTTTACTGTATTTATCATTTTTGTCACAACAGTTGAAAACTGACTGTTCTTAAGTAGTTGTTCTTAAAGACTTCCATGAAAGACAGTTCCAGACTGACAGTTTATTTAAACCAGTAGATCAGGTCCCATAGTCTCTAGCAGAAGTTGTTTCAAAGGTAAGTGTCAAAAACTTTCCAGTAGTTTATGGGATAGTTTTTAATGGACTTATTTCTAACTCATAAAAATATCAGTGTTTTATATGATTGAAATGCAGGACACATATGTCCCCTCACATACATAACTTCTAAACAATATGTACTAATATTCCACTAAATGACTTTTCTTTCTTTCTTTCTTTCTTTCTTTCTTTCTTTCTTTCTTTCTTTCTTTCTTTCTCTCTCTCTCTCTCTCTTTCTTTCTTTCTTTCTTTCTTTCTTTCTTTTTGGAGTACATATTTTTCTCAGGACATAATAATAATAATAATAAAAAAATATCTCCCAGCCAAAGCAACTTACGTAAGTTTGTTTGTTTGGGTTTGGGGTTTTTTTTTAGAAAAAACCCTTCCTGAACAAAAACAAATGAATAAAATTTTCCAAGTAGAAAGCCTTGTGAAAGCCAGAGTTCTGCCTGTCTAGGTTCCAGGTTTGAAGTAGATGGTGAATGTAGCTAATATAGAATTGAGCTAGCTGTAGGGGATATGGAGAAGGCAAAACAACAAGAGGAAAGACCTGAGAGCTAAAACCAGCAAAGGTCTTGAGAAAGAGCTGTGAGTGAGAATTTGAACTGCACCTTTTGTTTTTCTTGTTACAGAAATTGACTGTATGAGATGAAAGAGTTTTGCACTAGGCAATGGGAAATATCATGAGAAGGTCAGAACTCTTCATTCATGGCTATTCATTGTCACATTAGGATGCATTTCCTCCATTAGGAAGGCTTGGCATGCTCCCCCTCACAAGTCAATATTGTTAGCTGATGGACAATGGACAGTTGTTCCCAACATCTGTAACTACATGGCAGCTGAGGTGCTAAAAGGAGCTGAGGATGAGCACCACTGGCCTATTAGCTACATAGCTCTTGTAGAGTCCATGTAAAGCTGAAGCAGGCCCTTCATCATCACCCTAACCTTGATTTCTATTATATAAAGAGAACAGGCCATGTCAGAGGGCAATTTAGTACACCTAAGGTCTGGATTGACTTCTAGAAGTGCCTTTCTCTGTCTGTTAGTCCACAGACAGCACATAAGACAACACTTCCCTGACTTAAGTTGTCTTGCTAATGTACCTAAGGTGCATAGGATGAATCTGGCCTAGGTGCTGTCCTTAATGAGGTCCAAAACAGCAGCAAGTTTTTAAAGTGCAATGAGGTATGAGGCTGCAGATGAGTGTTGAAGTGGGGATGTCATTTAATGGTACTGTTCTGGTCTGTTCATTTAGAAGGAATTTTTCTGCCAAACATTCACCTAAGTTCATCTGGAATGATGCTTTAATGTTGTGAATGCTTTCACATACACCAATAAATGAAACATCCTCATTAGCCGCAAGTTCTGTAGATTCTCGCACTCTCATTAATTAGCAAAGAGGTCAATTTGATGGATGAGAAAGAGAAATCCTATTAGGTCTCACCACCCACCATCGGAAAAAATGAGAACTGAAGATTCAAAGGTACATCTTAAGTTTAATTACATTTCACATTTAAATAACATAAAACTGTTGATTAGCAACAGATCCTCTTAAATCACTTGACACATAGCTTTGTGCGCTACAGCCCCATTCTTGCACAGGTAAGGCCACTTCAGACATAAATAAAGATTTACAGATCAGGCAAAAAGAGCATAAAGAAAGTGAAAGCTCATAAACCCTCTCCCAGACAGAATCTGAACTCTTCAGCTGCACGTCATAGGCCATATACATCTGATATTCTCATTTCTATTCATCTGCAGAATAATAGTGCTCAGTAGCACCAGTGACAGGGGCCAAGGACAGGAGGAGAGTTAGTCAAGGAGTCAGGATCTAATTTTTGAAGCAATGCAAGTAGTTGGAGAGCAAAGAGAGGGAAGGCGAGGGTCACAGGACCAGGAGGATTAAGTCACAAGTTAGCAGTATGTGTACATATGATTTCAAAGTGACCTTGTACTTAAGCATATATTTTCTTTGGTCATCATTAATCATAAACATCAAGCCTGTCATGAGGGATTTGAATGATTTTGCAACAGCCTTTGTGGATTATTCCAGAAAGGATAGTCCTTACTTCATTATTGTAGCTATACCTGCATTACAAATAAGAGGGCGGCGGGGAATTATAAATTCTATAGTACGATCAAAACCCAATCCCTAGGTATGATCCTAGGAGTTTACTTATCCATCAGCATGCGGGTAAAAAACTCCTGTGCCACAGATGAGGGAGGCATTTGTTAACAGTACCAGTCATGCACTTGCATATGCTACAATGCCAACTTTTATGTTCTAATCTTATAAATGACAAGCAAACTCAGTAAAAAGTGCAATTCTGCTTCACTATAAACAAAGTTGACGGTTTTGTCCAGACTATCGCCCATGCCTCCCCACAGTAACATGCTCTGAAAAAGGCATGCACACCTTAAAGATATAGATCTATTTCCACACAAATAAAAAAAGCTATAAGTCCCGTATGCCCACTTGTGATAGAATACAAGATATGCACCCCAATTCAAAATAGTATGTGGATCAATAACACTATTAATATCTTAAGTATCAATGAATTAAAATCATGAAAGTATCCTAAGTAGTATTGCACAAACCATCCTCTTATCTGTGACACTTGCTCTAACACCACCACTTTAGGCAATGTGTAATTATCTGAATTGTGACAAGAATCAAATGTCCAAATAGCACTGGTGTATGATAACTTTATGGCCTATTCCCCTATGACAACTGAGATATTACAATTATTACACATAACGTTAATAAATTCCATTGTGATTTTGCAGAATGACAAGATGGTTGAGGTTGGCATGAACCTCTGCAGATCATCTAGTCTAACCTCCACCACATTCAAAAAAGGGTGAACTAGGGCCACAAAGACCACCAGAGGGCTGGAGCACCTCTCCTATGAAGACAGGCTGAGAGAGCTGGGGTTGTTCAGCCTGGAGAAGGGAAGGCTCCGAGGTGATGTTATAGCAGCCTTCCAGTACCTGAAAGAGGCCTACAGGAAAGGTGAGGAGGGGGTCTTTGTTAGAGTTCTGTGATAGGACAAGGGATAATGGTCTGAAGTTGAAAGTTCTTCATTGTGAGGGTGGTGAGGCACTGGCACAGGTTGCCCAGAGAGGTTGTTGATGCCTCATCCCTGAAAGTGTTTAAGGCTGGATTGGATATGGCAACCTGATCTAGCCTGTGGCAGGGGGGTTGGAACTAGATGATCTTTAAGATCCCTTTCAACCCAAACAATTCTATGATTCTATGATCATTCTGGCTCAATTACAATCAAGGAGCCAAAATAAGAGGGTGCAATGTAGAAAGAAATCTAACAGCACCAAAGGTCATCCCACAATCACAGAAAGGGGACTGTCATACTGTGATGGGACAGTAAACATACTGCTAACCCAACACAGATATATTTACCATTTCTAGTAGCAAGAAAACCTCTGACTTAGCATAGTAGTAGGCAAAGTTGGCCAGAAATTTACTGAACAGTAAATTCAACAGGTTTAGGAGTCATATGCTCTAAATTTAGATATCTGAGATTTCTCAGTCTGAACAGACCATCTAACACTCCATGTAGGTATATGGAGAGGAACAGATACTATCTGGAGTCAGTTCATCTCAATCTAAAATAGATGTTTAAGACAAATGAGGTGAATCAATTTCTGCATATGCCTTTTTCTCTCAGTTATTATAAAAAGAACTTAGGGTGACTAGGTCAGGCTTAAATACCTAAATCTTAAATTCCTACAAGTAGAAATAATGGAGTCCACTTTCTGGAAATTCTATGAATGAAGAAGACAGAGAAGTTGGAAGTAGTATGCCTGTACAAATCCACAGAGAAGGAAGCGTTAAAGGGAATGAATGGGTTATTTATGGAGCTGAGTAATCAGGAGTGTGATGATGGAGTTGATAGTGACAGAAGAAGAAGAGGAGGGGTGAAAGCAGTGACAGGGCAGCACAGTAGATCACACATGGCCATGTAAAACTGAAATTGGCAGCAATCTAACAAGGAGATGTCAGAACTCCACGTCACCTTGCTAAACCGAGCAGAGGGAGGCAAACTCAGAGTAAGAAGTTGGGTCAAGATCTAGGAGTTACAGTCATTAAGTATGTGAGTGGGTAAAACCACTTTAAAAGGTATGTATAAAGTGTGATAATGAAATATGCATTAACTTAATCAGTATCATCAGAGACAAATCATTCCCTTTTCATGTATTTAACTGATCCATGTGAGTAAAAAATGATTGAAAAGAAAAATTAAAAAGGTAGACTAAGGACAGCAAAAAGGCGTTCATGTTCTAGATAGTTTTCAGATTTCCCAGTGTTGTGGTTTAACCCCAAATGGTAACCGGACCACGCAGCTGCTCGCTCACCCCTCCCCTCCCCAGTGGGGTGAGGAGGAGAAATGAGAGAGAGAACTTGCTGGTTGAGATAAAAACACTTTACCAAGACAGCAAAGGAAAAGATACAAATATATCATTATTATTAATAATAATAATAATAATGATGTATAAGGATAATAGAATATATGAAATGAACAATATACAATTTCTCACCACCTGAGGAACGATACAGCCCGTCCCGAGCAGCAGGCAGGGAGCAGGGATATTCCCCCGCAGCTCTCCCAGAACAGCAAGTTCCAGAGAGAGGACAAGG
>JMFS01100706.1:0-54957 GCA_000699545.1 Podiceps cristatus | reverse complement strand
CCTTCCAGCCCAGCCCATTCTATGATTCTATAAACTGCTGAAAAAAGTTGACCCTCTGAACAATATTTCTCTTTCTTATTACAGTTCACAGATTGAAGAATTCCAAATGATTAGCTACCTTTTCCTCTGCTCCATATTAAAATATGCATGTAATTACACTTGCTTAGCAATCAATTCTCCCACTTCTTAACTAAGAAATTATATTTTTCAATATTTTATTAACAGGTTACATTGTTCAATCCAGGGTGTACTAGTGAGCATATTGCTTTTTTAAATCAAATATAGAGGCTCTGTTTGCTATAGCTAGGACATTGAATGTTCTATAAACTGTCCCACCAACTTTCTATGTTACGTGAGCCTTTACTGAATACAGAACTAAATTTTAAAAATAAGGTATAATTTGTTTGTATACATCATTGCTCAATAAATAAGCCACAGTAGATTAGATAAGTGCAAAATCAGACAGCTACCGTTATTTTTTTTGTTGCTCAGGGTTTAACCATGGCATCCCACTGAAATAAACTGTAGGGAATTAATAAGATTAGTTGGAGCTAAAAACAGGTCCAAATTAGGTGCAATGTTACTTTACTCCTGATGTATTGCAATATCAGCTATGTAATAGTTCTTCCCAGTGCAATTTGTGCTTGTAGGGGATGTACCTTTCAGATAATTTTTTAACGTGCAAACTGCTGTTCTCAAGTAGAATAGCATTTTCAATTATATTCAGATTTTGTCAAGTCCCTTGAAGTGCTTATTAAGTGGATTATACCTACTGAAGTTGAAAACATCATGCTACCTTAGGGCTTGCCTGTGTTAAAAGTATTTGCATGGGTATAATTATGCTAACATAGCTGTACCACAAACCTAGCCCTCTCGGTAAACACCCAACACACCTGTAACTGGAATTTGAATCACGGTAACATAATGAGCTCTCGTGTACAGTAGCTGATGACTCTAATGAAGAGTCATGCAGACACAGCTCTAGCAAATAGCAAACTATTAGGGGTTGGAGTACACTAGTGGTCTTGTGGATATACCTGCTAGTAGGTTTAGAAAGAGAACTAGAAAAAGTCAGCAATTAGTATTTACACATTTCTTCTTCTTTCCAGAAGTGTTATGAAGTAGGGAAAAAAGATAGTCATTTCACTAATTCCTTAATGAGAAAACAATGTTACCTCTCCAGCCCCTTCCCAGAAAAAGGTCTCAGAGTATTAATGGTTCGCCAGTGAGGGTTGGGTGACATAGAAGGGACACATGATGTTTAAATTATGTCATGGCTCCGTTAGGGTAAATAGTGTGGCCATTAATGTTGTATAGTTTTGAGAGATGCTGTCCTTAAAATGTCCTTAAAATGTGAGGAAAGATAATCTACTTTTTATTTCAAGTCTAATTGTGTTTACAAGCTAAAAAAAAAAAAACACAACACCAAAACAAACCAAAAAAACAAACCTACATACATTTATCTGCATAATTTTAAATAAAAACTGCAAACAGCTTTTTAAAACATGAGTTTTCTTCAAAAGACCATTACAACCACGAAATCCATAATATAATATTCTGTCAGAAAGGACTCTTAAGGAGAAGATGAACTAAAAAAAATTTTTTTAAGTTCTCCAGTATTAATCTCCAGTAATATTTCATTTCTTGGACCAATTTATAATATACTCATGGTAGAAGTATCAATATTGGATGAGATGTCTGCCTTCCTGATTTACTTACTGCTGGTAAAATAGCAGTGATTAATATTAATGATGTACTACTTAGATTTATTAGAAAACATGAAGGAGAAGTAAACTCAGAAAAAAAGACTTTACAAGAATAACAGGGGCACCAAAAACAAGGCTATGTGTCCATTAAATCATTCATCAGTCCACTGTTGGGAGTGCAGTCTTTTAAAATAGTAATGGGAACCGGATCTAGCAAATGTAATGAGAGTCTGATCTTACTCTATCCTAGTCACAAACATTGACTTCACTGTGAGAAGGATATTGCCTATGAAACACATTTGGCAACATTTATGGCACAAATCAATTTATTTCCTAACAAAAAAGATGCATTCCCAACAGTAATTGTTTACTTTCATCACCCAGAGTATTGTATTTTGGTACAGGCTTTGGCATTGCATCCCTCACTGCAGAATGGATAGGGTATGTATTTTGAGGACCTAGAAGAATTCTGAGAGGAAGGACATTTATGCTTGAAAAATTCCATCTCTGAACTTAAAATAAACCAAAAAGAGACCAATAAACCCTTTTCATAACACTACCTTAATTAAAAATTGAGTACATTTTTGCTTTTATATCCTTACTCTTCAATATTACAGTATCGTTTTGTTAATGTATAGATACAATATTACACTATTCAGCAAAACATTAACTCAAATTTTAGGTTAAACACAACTAATAATGAACTTCCATGTTATTAAGTGGTAATAATTATTATAGATCAAATTTTATTCCGAGATGTGCAAACCAAGAGTAATCCATTGCATTAAGCAGAATTAAACTGTAGAAAACCAATCTGAGATCAAAGGTATCTATGATCCTAATTGCTACAGCTGCTAATCTAAGTATATTAAGTATGTGGTCATGCATTCTGTCCTATGTATCCAAATAAGGCTGGATCACCATCTTTCTTCTTTTTCGTGGAGCTCTTTAGAATACTATACTTTTGTACTGTGTTTTCCAGAAGTTATACTAGCAGCAGCATACAGTCAAATCAAACATAACACTCTTCTCCTCCATCACCTCAACATAAAAGTTATTCTTCAGAAGTCAGATGGCAAGAAGTAACTACACAGTTGGAGGTAATACCATGCATGTTGTTTTGCAGAGTTAAAATTAGAACTTTGTCTTAACTTTGGTGCTTGGAATTTATTCAATTTTTGGATTATTGTGCTGGCAAGTACAGAATATTAGTTTCACTTACTGGAGCATACATGTTGGCAAGAATGGTGCATAGATTTACATTTTAAAGGTTTTTAGGGAAATTGTCTCCCCTGGGGACATACTTCATAACTGTTATTATTGCTATTGGAGGTTACACATGTGCGTAGAAGAGAAAGTATGCCCCATAAGGTAAAACAGAGTAAAAAAATCATAAAAGGTATGTTAATTATTTCTAACTACAAAACAAAATACTTGAAATTATGGCAAATTAAAAGGGCATTTATTTACACACAAACAGGATTGTTTAAAACCACAGGCCTTGCCCATAGCAGAGAAGTGAAGCCAAATAAGTGACAAAGCATATTAACCTTATCATAGATTTTTCAGACACATAATACCTACAAGGAGAGTCTGGTTTCGTCAGATTAAGGCCTTTTTTTTTTTTTTTTTTTTTTTCCCACCAGATGTTGTGTTTTGCCAAATGTGGCCACATATTTGACAGACCCTACTCTCAGAAAAACTAATTTAAACAGCTTTTTTTGGAAGTGCCTCAAGGGACACAGCCCAGAGCAACATGTGATCTGGGATACTTGATGCAACAGTTGTTCCAGTATTTGAAAAGACGGGACAAAATCTCATTAATAAATTTTGTATTAGAAAAACTGGGAGGTCCTACATGAGATTTCCTTGAGTTTTAAAAATTCAGAATGAGAAGAACTGACCTTACTAGTTCAGGAGTTTGTATGAATGTTATGTATTGAAAATGGTAGCACCTCTTCACAAAGTATTGGGATATCAGAACAGTGATACAAATTTACCCGAAAAAATGCTGTGTGATTAACCAGTTTTACAGCCAGGTAAGCTATAGTACATTAGATGGGAGGGAGCCATGTTTATAGGACGAAAAGGAAATATTTCTCTGGCAGGTTGATTTATTTTCAGAATAAATCCTTTTGAATATGAAATGGTGAAACTAAAGTAAAGCAGAACAGTATGTATAGATCAATTTGTCACATGACTCTGCAGTTTATCACTGTCCAAATTGCTTGTATTTTGCTCTGTATGCACATTAAGCTAACCAGTGTGTCTGAGATCCTGCACTTTACAGTGTATGATGCAGATTAGCTTTAGGAGTGCACATCATCTTCAATTCTTTCCTTATGATCCAAACTGTGAAATTGGAAAGGTGTTTCTTTTTCAGTGGTTTTCAGAGTTAAAAGTTTAGGAAAAATACAGCTCTGCATTTGCAGACTCAAGCCTTTTGTTCCCAGAAACAGTCACAACATTACCCATTTTGGATAAACAGTTCCCTATCTGTTGGACCACCAAAATGGTATCTCCCAGTCCCAGACGAGAACCAGCATCAGGGTTGCAGTCTGTTTGAGAGGGAATGAAGATTTACAGATTGCTTTGCCAAGTCATTTTGTGTACAGAGAGACCTTGCAAACAAACCTCCTCCATGACCTTCCATAGATGCTTTTCCAAAGGGGCTGTTTTCACATGGCTCTGCATGATCTCTATCAGTTTTAACTTACGTGTAGAGAAAAGGCCAAAATGCACATCTGTGTCCTCCTTTCATCTTACTTATGATGTAGTTACACTTTGTTTTAGAACTAAAACTGTTAGTATTACTAGTGATATTGACTGCAGCTAATACCATTAATACATAGTTGAATTGGATGTCTGGTTATTACAAACCAGGAATTACCAACACAATGTTGGTGTCGGTATGGAGATTTTGAGTCTAAAATCCAAACGTGCTAAGTACATATCCCTCTGCCTAGGAACTTGAGAACTGCGTATCACTCATTCACATCAGCCTGGTCTTTTGCAGATGGCAGGTGACATCTCCCAAAGAAACAGCCCTGATCTCTTGAAGAGGCTACCGAGGAAAAAGGCTTTATTAGCCATTATCCCTGTCATCCTATACCAATGCTATGTTGTCTAGCAAGATCAGCACCCGTGAAAACAGGAAGAGAGGGGGGAACCTTTCCCTTACTGAGAATATCTCCTATTCAGTGAGCTGGCTGAAAGGAGGAAATTTCTGGTGCTTTGTGCTACAGACTGTTGGCCCAAATGTGAATGAGCATGCCTGTAACTGGACAAGATTTTAAGGTCTCAGGCAGGTTCACTGATGTAAAAATCCTTACAATTTGCTTTGCTTGGTGCCAGGCTTGCCTTCCTCTGTAACTGCTCAGCCACTGCGAAGGAGTTCACTATTCCCACATGCCACCAAAAAAGTACTAAGAAAAAATGGAAAAATGGTGAGGAATGAGGTTTGAACTGACTAAAAGACTTTTAAAAGTTGGTGTTTCTGGAATAAGCCTATTTATACAGGTATCTGACACCCAAAAGGTCCATTTTACTTCATTCTCAAATAGGAATTTAGTACTAAGTGAAAATCACTTTGGCAAATGAAATGAATATAAATTTAGTTCAACTGTAATCTCACCAACATCAAAAAAGCTGTGTTAGAGCAGGAAGCTGATTCACTAAATCCCTTTTTTTCCATTAAAGTGCACTTTGGTTTAGGGCAGCTGCTTCTCACAGTTCCCTCTCACAGTGGTGTTGCCGTGAGGAGCTCTTAAAGACTTCGAGATGAAATGTGAAAATTTGCCCCTAACTCTAAGTGCCAGAAACTTCCATCATAAGTAAAAATAAGAATGAATATTCCATATAAAACACACAGCTATAGTAAGCTGAACTTTCAGCAGCAAAATGGTCACCCATCTGTACTCACAACTTTGTATGCAGAAAAAAGTTCATTTTCTAGCTAGATGGCATTGCAACTGTCATTGGCTAAGACTCCATTTTTTTTTTTTTTCTCCAACCTTTTAAGGATTCATACAGTGTGCAAGCACACAGGACAAGATCTCATGACACTCATAATCTTCCTCCAGTTTTGTGGTTTGAAGCAACATAAAGTCTACAACCAGTTAGAATCTCAAAATGTGTTATGCAAATACAGGCTCAGATGAGCTGTAATTTTTTTTTTTTTCATCATATGATTGCCTTTTAATTTTTGTTGCCAAGGGGACAAACCAAGAGGAAATGGATTTAACAACTGTAAAGTGATGAATTTTAAGGCTGCTGTTAATAATATTTAAACTCTGAATCTAATTTGTATGCAGGAAGAATGAAGAATAATAATGTCATTTCAGAAAATAAACAAAACCCAAGTAAAGTAAAATCACCTTTTCCCTCCCATGCTCTTCTCTCATGTCTGTATCATTTGAGAACCTGCATTTTGAAAAACAGAACTCTAAATGCCCAGACAGCTACAGGAACATGGGAAGGTAAAGGGCATGAAAATACTGAACCTATTATATCTCATAACCCTCTATTACCTTAACATGCACAGCTGTTCTTGAACATGAAGAAGGTCTAAAATGCAGACCTGGTTTGTAAAATGCTACTCTAAAAGCAGAAAGGAGCTGCTGCAGACCTCCCAATCACCCTTGCATGTTTTTCAATAGGAAAGAGTTGACAAGAGAGACAGGAGAGAAGAGGGCAGCAAGAAAAAAACACTTGTGGTTTTTAGGACTGTTCTTCCATAAACTATCTGGAACTAGCTGTATGCTAACTTAGACCACTACTTTGCATACAATCCCCTGGCCTGCAGCACAGAGCCCATCATCCCGCTCATATGGCTACAAGCAGCCTTCCTCCTTCCCTCTTGCAGGTTACTGTGTGTGTTCTCCTTTCCTGGGACCTAATGGGACAACTCACATGGTCTGCACTGCAGGAACATTGCTGGTGCCTTGAGATATCTGTGCCTGCAAGGTCACCTCCACTGCAGAGGCCATGGCGTCCATTAATAATGCCACTGTCCATTCCTCTGTAGTGAAATATGGTAGTAGGACCTAGGTATTGAAACTATCCCAGAAAAGTTAGAGAGAAACAGTTCTTTCAGAATTTACTGAAGCTGGAGAGATCAAAAAACCTTTCTCCAGACCTGTGTAAGTACCTAGAGAAGACTACCAGTATTGTTACACCCAACACTCAAGCCCCATCCAAGTCTGCTGCCTGAATCTTCACACCTTGAGATCCATCAGCATTACGTTTGTGACATTGAATTTACCTAGATGACTCCATCTTTGTTTCCTCTTATACTTTTGCTCCATCCTTAGGTAAGTCCTGCCAGAATTCATAAACCAGATGTTTTTCTATCTGATTTTGAGGGCTATAGTCAGAATTCTCTTTCAGAAGATAACTTCCTGCCCAGGCACCACAATAAGCAAAGGGCATCCTGCTTCTTCACCGTTTCTAAGAAATAATTTGACATTCAGACAAATTAATTGAGATCTCTCTTGGAAGGAATTTAAACTCACATTTCTTGCAAAAATAACCTAGACTATCCTAGCTAACGGTATGGGCACAGTACCTGCTTGTGACACCAAGACTGTTCCTTCTCACAGTTCTCATACATGGCATTATTAACATTTAAAACCAGAAATCTTTAACCTAGCTCACTCTAGGAATGTCGTAGTAGCGTTCTCGATCAAGAGAGCCCTCAGTCCAAACGAAGGGAGGAATGAAAATTGAATCAGAGTCTCCTATACTCCAGGTGTAGAGTCTGCCAATGAACTGTTCTGTGTATATGTGGACATCTCTACTCCACATGAAAGTGAGCAAACTTTTCTTTCAGGTATCAACTAGACAGACAACTTCATGATCCATAAACCTTACATGACAGGAAATACCTCAGTCCAAGGAGTCAGAAAGGTTTGAATATCCATGTCTACATTCTTCCTTGCTAAGGCAGCTTTTGACCCAGCATCATTTCGTAAGACAATAAATGCTTTCTGCCCATATCTCAGTTCTTCCATCAAGGCCCTGAAAGCCATAGCAAGGAATAGGCATCTAATGTATTTGCAAGTGTATACCGAGCTGGACTAACCACATTTTCTTTGGATCCAGGTCCAGATTCATTTTTTTTTTGGTTTTTTTTTTGTTTGTTTGTTTGTTTGTTTTTTCTTTTTATCCCAGGAAAACACCCAAACAAGTCTCTTTCTTACTTCATACAATTCTCTCAACTTTGTGAATGTCTTTGTTTGAATCCGTTTGTATGAATTGTAAAGGAAATGTGCAAAATAGTTTGAACAGGCAAATTTATCTTCTGAATAGTGTAATAAGACTTTGCTTCTGCAGTTTTATTCAGGAACAGTATATTTATGCCCAGTTATAAATGATTTTGAGAAAAAAATATATATATCAGTTTTGCCTTCTGACTTTCATCTGCCTCAAGCTTTCATTAAGCATCAGCAGTCTGATAAGCGAGCGTGTACCAAGTACAGGAGTGACAGCCATGCATTGCTTACAAGGCTGTTCTCCTTGTAAGTAAGTGTGGTGGTGGATAAGTGATTTTTTAACCTTGATGGGAGATTTGAGAAATCAAATTTTCTGTGGGAACATAAATGCCTTGTAACCCAGAGGTACCGAAGACACTCATGAAGACTGGGGGGAATTGCAAACTCTAGAAATTAAGGAATTTGAACATCTGTTAAAACTCAATAAGCGTTTCTTCAATGAATGAAATAATAAGTCTGATAGACTTTCAGCATAGAAGCTTGGAGAGAATCAACAAAAAAGATTTATACTTGAAATTAATTTGGCAGATGGCTCAAAAAAGGTTTTCTTAATTTCTGTTCAAAATTGTAAATAAATCAGTTGAACACCCAAGAGAAACCAAGAGAAATTTAAGGACTACATTTACAAAGTGTCAGATGAAAAGAGGCATACAGTGTAACTGAGTATCCATCACTGCAACTTGCTGAACCCATTTCAAGCTCATAAAGCAGGAAAGGCGACGTGTCTCTAGTAGCTGTTCTGCAGAGTTGGTCCTTAGGGTGGTTCAGCTGCTGCTGGGACCAGTCCCGACTCCTTGTTGCTACCTAGCACTTCAGATATGCCTACGTGGTGTGATGCATTGCTGTGAAGAGATAGGCAGCCTACCTTCAGGTGTTCAGGGATGGCTTAGGTACCAGAAACACCAGATCCACATTACTGCAGAACTTCAACTCAGCTAATTAGTCTGGGCAGCAGAGCATTTTAGCCCAGGTGGACACTACACTAGTGTAACCATCCTACTCCTGGTACCCATGGATTGCATCATGCAGACATGCATAATTAATATACATTACAGGGAATGGGCAATCCATGATGCATGCAGATGACTAATATATTGATACTGGTTTGCAATACAATAAACTACAGGCAGTGTTTTTAGTGAAAATGATTGAAATTGTAGCTGTACAAATTAGTTGACTGATGCGGCATCAAACATTTTTCCCCTGACAGACCATGGAATTATAGAATCCCTTGATTGGAAAGGACCTTTAAGATCATTGAGTCCAACCGTGCCTAACCACTACTAAACCGCACCCCTAAGCACCTCATCTACCCATCTTTTAAATACCTCCAGGGATGGGGACTCAACCACCTCCCTGGGCAGCTCATTCCAGTGCCTGACAACCCTTTCAGTAAAGAAATGTCTCCTAATATCCAATCTAAACTTTTCCTGACATAACTTGAGGCTATTTCCTCTTGTCCTCTCACCTGTTAATTGGGAGAAAAGACTGACCCCTCTACAACCTCCTTTCAGGTAGCTGTAGAGAGCGGTAAGGTCTCCCCTCAGCCTCCTTTTCTCCAGGCTGAACAACCCCAGCTCCCTCAGCTGCTCCTCTAGGGTTCTTAGAAACCCTATTTTAAGTACACAATAAGACCCTTCTTTTCTCCAGGCCAAACAACTACCACTCTCTCAGCCTTTCTTCACAGGAGAGGTGTTCCAACCCTCTGATCAATTGTGTGGCCATCCTCTGGACTCACTCTAACAGATCTAAAATCTGATGTCCCAGACTACAGAGGAAGTGAGGCTGGCTTGCCTAAGGTTACTTTGATGGTCACAGAATCAGTGAATTGACAAATTAATGATGGAACCACTGTTTTGTTTAGTGACTTTCCTTCAAAGGTGCGTGTCTAGTCTACTGTCAAGTATGTGGTAGATTTGACCATAGGTGGCAACATTTTACAATACATAAGGCATATGATAGAAAATTTAGTCATATAGACATTTAAGTGTGGTATCTAATGACATGAAACGTTTCTAAAAGCATCTGTAACAACTTACTAGTATCCTCACTTTTGTCTTCTTTTACAAAGAACAAGCTTTATCACAATATTCTCGCAGTTGCAAAATAAAAGATAAGATCTAAACCTTTTTAGGAGTACTAAATTCTTATTTTCAAATACTTGGGTTTTCTAGTTACAGCAGCATTTCCATAATATCTTCAATTGATTCACTATTTACTGCCCTGAATGTCAGTTTAGATTTTCCATTACTACAGCCTTAGGGGTTATTGAATGATATGCAAGGATTATTTTGTATTGAAAAATATAAAAAGAATGTAATTCTCATAAATTAACACTGCAAAAGAACTACGTCTTTTAACTAATGTTTGTGCAATACCCAGTTGGAGAGCTCCAACTAAAAGCTGCTTTTCATATTGTTACCATCTATAGTAACAAATAAATCGGTCTTTTAAATATCCTTTCAAATATTCTTTTAAATATTTTAAAATAATAGCTACTTGTTATAAATGAGTTTATATTCCCAATGCCTTGCTCTAATGCCATACTGAGAACATGCCATGTCAAGATGAGCCAGATCATTTGTGATATGCTGTAGTTTTTGAAAGTTGTGCATCAGGAAAGGGAAAGCATTTAACATGGTTATACATCAGCAGTTTCTCTGAGCAAACTATAGTGAGTCATGCATCTGTATAATGACTGAAGCATAAAAGGATTTCTTCAATGTAATTATGATGTTTAATTTACAAAGAATATGAGATCTTTACATGTACAAAATATTCTAATGTCCAAAGCTACTGGTAATCAACATATCTGTCAGTATTTTCATCTCCCAAATTAAACATTTAATCACTTAACAAGGCTACTGCTCCTCCAGCTCGAACTTCATAATTAATTACTGTTTTGATAAAGTCCAAATGCTGAGATAAAAAATATAATCACATTTAAGAAGCATGTAAAACTGTAGTTCCTATCTGACTGTAGGTAAAACATAAGTCAAACATTTCAAGGGTTGCTTTGTTCAACCAAGTATGGTCCTATAACGTGTTATGTTGGTGTTTCACACGTCTTGTTAATGAAGTAGATTTAATGATGAGCAATGACAGAAATCAAGCAACAGCTATTATACATACCCTGCAACTTTCATTATTAAATGGGCTATTCCACAGACCGTTTCAAAGATCCTTTGAAAGACAAGGCATACAAATTTCTTATTAAATCTCAGAGGAACTCATTTCTTAGTCTTTTTATTCCACTCCTGAACTGGCACAGTACCCACTGTGTTTCCCTGCTCTGGCCAAGATGAAAATGTTACTCTGAAATCAGGGGACTGAAGAAAACTTAGAACATTCACATCATTAGTTTTGTGAAATGTGACTTGAAATCTAGCAATTAAGCAATATTTAAAAGGTGTTACCTTAGCATACCTTTTTATTCCTCAGGTTTTGAGGACTGACCATCTAAAATATAGCAAATGTTATCTATTAGAAGGTAATGTTAGACCGATGTTTGAAAAAGGGCTGGCATAACATCCTTGATGTGTAAATGGCTGAGGACAAATTCCATTGGAAATTTTATTACATTTAAAAGTTTGCTTTTGTCTTTTTGTGTTGTAAAGACATGATTTGTGAAGATCAATAATTCCTGTGTAGTGTACATGTACATTTCTAATGGGATTCCAAGAAGTGTCAAAATAATCTTGGTCAGAGGTGACTGCAGGAGCGAGTTGCGAGTCTTTCTGTCCGCATGCAGACTCTGTGTTGCAGGATGTCTGTACTGTCAGAGTGATAATACAGCAGTTCTGATGTAATACTGGGGTGATTTAAAATCTGACTCGGAAAACCCATGCCTACGGTTAAATCTGTGTTCTATCCCTTGTATGTCATTGCAATGAGATTTGTTTAATACCAAATTAGCCTCTAACATCCCCAGTCCCTTCCAATGCATGACTAGGGAGTGCTAAAAAAGCAACCAAAATAGGTTGATATACCAATCAACCAAAATACCAACCAAAATACTCAAATTGCAACCCTGGTGATGGTATATTTTATTACAATGAAAATGCAGTGCTTGGAAATGTATTCTGTTACTAGCAAGATGTGAGTACAATAGTGTAGTTTGTTGTTTTAATGCAAAATAGAAAAAAAAAAAAAAAAAAAGAGGAAAAGTAAAATAAGTACTTGTGGGGAGTGCTGTTTTCTTATACCACAGCTAACAAGCTTACAATTTTTTACCTCAAATATCTCACATAATAGTTAAAAATATTATTATACCAGTAGATGTCAGTACAATCATTGAACTCAACTACAACATAATAGCAGAGTATATTTTTCTCATTCACTGCTGCAGACAGATGAAAGTATACTGATGAAAGTTAATACATCATGAAACACTTAGTCCAACAGTTTTGGAAAAGATGCAGTCTGTACTTTTTAAATGGATTTATTTATAGCCTCAAGAGCATGAAGAGATTTTCAGTGCTAAAAATTTTAAAGGTATATTCTAGGCATCTTTACTTGCCGAACAGCACCTCTGATTTTCCATTTCTTTCAGAAACCATTTGTTTGTGCATTAATTAATTCATAGTGTTTACGGAAATAGGTATTGGGATGTGGCTTTTTCCAACCAAGAATGTGGGATTAGAAATCCATCCAAAAGCATGTCCACAATTTATCAAAGATAACTGTAGGTTTCTCTGACTTTTCCAGGACAAGGCCAGAGCTGAGAGGTCTAAAACTAGTGTTCCATTAAGCCTATATTATAAAATTTTCCTCTGACTTTCAAGGGAATGGGGAAGTTTGAATAAAGCTTAAGGCAGTCAGTAGGAAGAGATCCTAGAATTGGTTAACCATCGAAGTAAAGAAGAGGTAGGAATGGCATGATAATACCCTTAACAAGTGCAGAATGAGACACTTTCTATATCTGTGCATGGCAAACTCCCATCTATCAGCTCCAGTCTGGAAAGATTGTTTTCTCACAGTCTTGTCATACTGTTTCACCTCCTCTCATTCCCTTTTTAATGTCTTCCTTCTTGGGTTGAAATCCCGACTAATCCCTGTCCTCCAGGAATCCCAAAGAACTGCAGAATTAACACCATGAGTAGCACCAGAACAACCAGAAATCTGTATTTGAGTCAATATATCGTACTCACCCGACCAGTTCTGATAGTCTGATAGCGACAACAGCATACCACATCGAAAAATTGTCTTATCCTAGGTATACAATACGCACACATTCAATGATACATGACCCTGCTGTTTAAAACAGGCTGGATCCTGGACACAAACATTATCAAGTCTCAGCACACTGAACACTGAATCCTTAACACAGCTTGGGTTTGCTTACCTTGGACCAAAATAGGCTAGTAGCATCCATCAAAATAAAGAATCAAAAATGAGATGTACCTTCTCGGTTAGCTGCTTTAGCTACCCCAAACAGATGATCCTGTTCCAAGGCCTTCAAGTGCCACGTAGACAAACTGGTGGCTGGTCAGAAACAGTAGCTATTGATTCACACAATGTCAAATTCCAGCTTACTTTCATGTCTTTTACATTTTCCTGTTACATTCAGCACACCTACCCTTACCATGCCTATCCTCTACAGAGATGCTGAAACAAGCCCAAGGAAATGAAAGTCATGGCTAAGCAGACTTCCAGGTGCTTGGATGTCACTTGCTGTGGTTATTTTCCTGTAAGCAGGCTGACGTTTGCTTGCCCTGGAGATAGAGGAGAAAAGATGTAGGGAGGTGGGGGAGAGCGTGGTGGGTGCCTGGGTCTCGCTGGTACAGCGCTCTGGGGCAGAGTCAGGGCATGAACCCCGTGTGGGCTGAGCCTAAGGAAGACAAGAAAGCTGAGGAGGTAGCGCAGGATCTCATTTCCATGCTGGTGCTATCCTTCCTCCCTACTGGTAAGTATTAATTGAGTAGTGTTGTAAGGACTTCTCATTCTTGTGTCTGTTTGGCTATTTTTAATATATATGCTTTTAGTTGTCCTGCTGTGGGACTTCTGTATAATTTACACGACCGTTCGCTTTGAGGCACCTTGGGACGACTGTTGAAAAGAGTACTTGCACTGAATGTGTGGCAGTGACCGGTTTCTCGCTCTGTTCCTCCATGACCTTTCTTGACTCTTCAGCTACTCTTGCATAGATGACAAACTCATCCACAGGACTCAAGACTGTAAATACAAAGGCCTGGCTTCTGTCTCTAGATCTGAGCTTCTTTGACAGCTATCTGCCCTTTTGCTACTTTGTCACTTGAGGATAGCAAAGTGTTTACAAACTTGAGGTAAGAACAACAAATGCTACAAGAGGCATGGTTAAGCTCTGTTTCATTTCACAGAGGAATTTACAAAGAAATTTCATTCATGCAGATTATGAGGTCCAAGCTAAGCAGAAAGAATTTGCTTTAGTTTAAACCCCATGCACATATTTCACATTCCTGTTATACTTCTATATACACCTAGCTTTTTTCGCAAATATGTGTATGTATGGTGGCTTATATAGGCAGTTAAGTTGGTAGGACCAGGTATGTTGAATTGGTAGATTTATAGTCACATTAAAAAGTAAAATAGCTAATGATGAGGTTCTTCCTTAAGAATTTTCATATTTCAAGACTGTGATTCATTATTTTTTCCTGCAATAGCTGATGATAGTCCTAACACCTAAAGCAGAACATGAAATCAGATTATCCATGATTTAGTGATGTCTCTAACAATTGACAGAGAAACACAAAACTCACTCCAAAACCCAAAGTCCATGGCCATCATGCAGGACGAAATCAGTTGCAATGTTTACCTGAAACCAAAGAAGGAAAAGCAGAGAGAACAAAAATTGTCTATTAAATGACCCTTTTTAAAGGAACTCGGACATGCTACTATGAAGTTAAACACAGTGATTATGGGCAAATGGCTCTACTTTAGTTTTTTTGAGAACTTTCAAGGTGAAACACAGATCAGAGTGTGTTGAAATGGACAAATTTCACCAAGGCACGTGCTCCTGCCTCCTCCCTCTGACTCCTGTTATCTGTGTCTTGGCTGTGCACAAATACCAGTTTTCCACAATGAGGTGGAGTATTTCATGAATGATTTGAGAAATGCACATTGTTCTCTAAAGACGCCAGAGTAATCAGCAACAGGTCTGTTCTTGACTAATATCCTTTTTGGCTTCATGAATCATAGAAAATTTAACTTCTCTTCGTCAAACTTAATAGACTGTATTATTTACAATCTCCATAGTTCTCCTGAAAGTCAATAATCAGTCCCACATTGCTGATCATTACCAGACAGCTGGCATTAAGATGTATAAAATACATAATATCCAGTACAGGAGGATGGTTGCAGAGCTTGGGATGAATATGCCTCACTGACACTAAGTTCTTTGACCAGATACGTGAACAAGAAAAAAGGCAGATGAAATGAAGCACTCAGGAGACTGTAGTTAATATACAGCCTGGGATATGTGGTTAGGATCAAAGATGGAGAAGAATAGTTATTCTCTACTAAGGGATGGACTAGCCTCTTAAAATCAACAGACTCCTGAAAGCAAATGGAAAGTAACGTAACACTGCAAAGCCTCTTGCCCGTTCCTCCGGTACTTCTATCAATCATACAGCAATAGGTACTGCATGAGAAAGGCTTGTCTCTGAAAGAGAAAAAACTTTTCACTTGTTGCTCTCTGAAGCGCCGAACAGCTAAAATTAGTCATTGATATTTTGACAAAATGCAAGGGAAAACTTGGTCCCCTCAGTAACTAAAGTTGAAAACAGAGATGAAGGTTTATAAACATTAGACAGAAAAAATATTTCACACAAGATAACGTAGCAAGCATAGACTTTCTGGGAGAGAGGGCTGTATTTAATTAAGTGCTATTGCATTTTACTTAAACTTAAAAATAACTTTTAAAAGTGATAGGAGACTGCCTGTCTTGAATTGCCAGGCTGCATAATCATTCAGACCTTGCTAATATTTTGTGAGTGTTCACTTTTGTCATGCTTCTGCCATATGAGTAAGATCTTCATGCTATTGCAAGTGCAAGAGCTTTCAGTGTTTTAATAACTCCTAGGTGGCTTGGCCTCACCACTAGGTCAAAAAATTCACCCCAGTAGGGAAATCATAAAGTCCAAGAGAAATGCAGAACATAACTGGCTAGGATTGCGCTGTCACACATTCCCTCTGCTCACTGCAAAAGTGCCTGCTTTCCTTCACACACCCTGGCTGACCTTAAGACAGCTGTCCTGACCCTGGTCCCTAGAGAGGCATCTGTCCAGACACAGGTGAGCTGGGCTCAAATCATAGCCTTTGAAGTGACTGCTCAGCTGGTGGAGGGTGTCATGACAATCTGCTGTGAAAAATGATAGCTCACCAGATGGTGGCATCACTTAACAACATATGCAACATGGCTAAACCCTCCTTCATCCTACTTACTTCTTTCCAGGAACTCAGCAAGCACCTATTGTGCCCCAACACACTAATTCTGCACTGCCACAAGAACGCAAGATGCTCCAATTTCTATAGCTTTGCAATGAAAACTTGATGTAACTTGATGAGGTATGCAGCATTGCTAGCTTAACTCAAAGGCTAGTTTGGAGTGGGCAGCCATGTGTCTCGCTGCCCTCCATGTTGCATGGCAGTGTTGCAAGAAGTAAAGGAAGGGAGAGATGGGTACCATAAGGAAGGCAGCAGCTCTTCACTCTTCCCATCCCCCCCCTCCCCACCACCCCTTTTTGAAGACTGCTAGACCACTCCTTTTGCTGAAGGAGATCTTCAATAGTGAGATTTATGAGAGACTCAAATTCGGGACATGAAAAGCAGCCTGCCTTAATAAAACTCTTCATAGCCACAGAAATAAACAAGCCCTCTGGGGCCAGCAGCAGTTTTTCAATGGTTTGCCTCAGTGGTACAGTGGCTTATGGTGCCAGGAGGAAAGCATTGAAGTTCAAATCCACAAAGCATTTAGGCACCCAACCCCTAGCCCACAACTGTTTGGAGAATTATGCACCTGGCCTTCGGTCAAGGCAACAGAAAAAAACATGTCATCTGAGAAAAGCACAAGGGCATGCAAATTAGTAGCAGAAAAAGCAAAAGGGCATGCAAATTAGTAGCAAATGCAAGGAAGAGTCTGCCCTGTTGCAGTCTCCTGCACTCCTTTTTCTAGACAGTACCAGGTGCCCAGCTAATCAAGATTGGCACGCACGGGGGTGGGCAAGGTTAGCTTAGTCAAAGTTCAATTTGCTCTCACACTGCTTGGTAGTGCTGTCAGGACTGTGCTGCCCCAACAGCTTGGCATCGACAAAAGGCTCACGGTGCTTCTAAATACTTGGAAACATACTAAAAGTATGTGTCATGAAAGTAATAGAATTGCATATGAGTGTGCATTGATGGAAGAAATACGATGAGTTTAACTGCAGGTGCTTGCCAGATCCAAAAGGCAAATTTAAAAAATTAAAACATTTTTAAAAATATACCCATATTATCTGACTTGAAACACAGATTAGAGAGTTCATGTCTATGGTAGAGCCAAGTCAATATTTTAGTTCACAAAAGAATGAATAAAGTATGTAATTTACAAGGAACCAAATTATTCACAGAATAAATTGGTCAAAAATGTTCTTTTAAAAGACAGGAAGAGCCTTCATAGAATTTTGAGGAAAGGAGTTTTTTTAAGCAAAGTGTCTGACTGAAAACCACAGATGCAACTAAATATTGAAGGCATTTGGAAACCTAGCCCAGATGCAAATTTCATCTTTGTGTCTGCAATGATCTAACCTAAAAGTGAGAAATGAGTATCACATATTCTGAAGGTGAGGTAGTAATAGAAATCTGGGTGTGAATTCTGTGATTAAGACGTGTGTCTTCATACACGTACTACTTTTCAGGACACCCCCATCTTTATGTAAATTATAGGTTCCTAAAATGTGTACCATATGATTTGCAGAATGACAGTGCCCCAGTTTTGCATAAATTAAACAGCAGATCCCGATAACTAGGCTTTCCCATTTACATTATGCCTCAGTTCCAAATCCATGGGATATAAATGAGAGCAGCATATGGTCCAGAAATGGGAAAGCTGTGGGACTTTCATGTACGCACCATGGGAGCAAATGGCTGTCCCACAGATGGTGGAGTATTTAGATGCATCTCCTGTATGAGGGATGCCAGCGCGCGGAGGATGAAGCGGTGAGCAGCCTCTGGAGGTCTCTGCTGGCTGGTATGCCCCGGGCAGGCACTACATCCACATGAGGTGCTTGCAAGGGCAGCTCTTCTTTCCTGTCTTGGCTTTCCATTTTCAGGGCTCGGCCGCATGTGGAAGTTGACAGTGCAGCTGAATGATCTTTCCATTAAAGCTGTGCTATACTTAGAACATGTCCGTGAGAGCACTAGTAATAAAAATAATTTTATTTCAGATTAATTGCTTCACTTCAGCTTTTTCCGTGAGCAATACAGGGAGCAAACACAATTTTTTATTCCTCTCTTGGCCTCAGGCTGTGGATAAAAATTCAAAAGACAGAGTGGATGATAAAGAAAGATCTGAGAAGCTACTTCCATATCCCACTGACTTCCATAGGCACAAGTTGTATATAACACTATTAACATTGACAGAGGCAAGCATTTAGACACAGCCAACAGGGACGATATCATCAGAAGGAAAGCCAGAAAAATCTTTATGTGAAGAGTAAATCAGTCCACTGGTATATTTTGAAGTACCAAGCTCAGTTATTTGGAGAAGACTTTTAAGATACTGAAAAAAACAAAAAACAAAAAACAAAAAACAAAAAAAACCCCAAACACCCAAAACAAAACAAAACAAAGCAAAACAAAACAAAACAAAGGTTTTATTTCAAAAGCTACTTTGTATTTACTTGTGAATCCTTAGCTACCTGTAACATTACAGGTACATAAGTACACTTATAATGAGTAAGGCCATGGGGCCCCTAGCAAAATGGGGCACATCAGCTATAACCAAACCCCCTAGCACATCAGCTATAATCAAAACATGCATATAAAATGAACAGATATGGAAATATTTGTGTCAAATGACAGGGGTGCACTTAGTGAAGCAAGGTACTGTAAGCATGTAAAATTCATCTCCCTGGCCCTTCTCCCGCAGCTGACCTCCCACAGCTGACCACATCTCCCGCACCCTGCCCACTCGCTGTGCTCTCTCCTCTTGACCCCACTCCCATTGCCTCCTCCTACGGCCATGCTCCTTTGCCCTCCAGATGCTTTTGTAAATACTTTATAGTGTTGCTGGCATCACAGTTCTTACTGCAGACTGGGAACTTGATGTCCTTTTGATAATGCCTAGCTGGGCTGCAAGGGACAGGCTTCCACGTGAGTTTTGGAGAGGGCAAGAGGTGGGAGCTAGGCCAGGACCTGAAAGGGTTAACCCTTTTTTGCTATCAGGATGTGAATTTCTGGGTCAAAGCCTGGGTAGCAGAAAGGAGAGCAGCGTTGTGCCAAAGCAGGCATGTGTGCAGAGGTGGAGCAGCAGCAGAGTGCGTGGTTGGCTCCATGTAGAAGGGTTGATGCTGTTGGGAGATACCCTCTGCTGATGCTGCTCAAGACCTTGAACGCTCCTCCAGCACAGCACTGCAAGAACTGCGTTTCTTCACACTTTTGCCTCCTTACCCTTTTCTCCCTTCTTCTCCAAAACACAGAGAGTTTTCTTTTGTGGCATAGTTAAAGTGAGTCAGAAAACTTCCTTATAACATCTCAACCCTTCAAAAAGCTATACCAGTACTTTTGAGGGGTAAGAGGTGAGAAAGAGGAGAGACACTTCGAGATTTCTTTCCTCTTTGTACTGGTATATCTATAATCCCAGTTCATCCACAACATATAATGACAATATAATAGGTAGAAGGAAAATTTTACAAAATGTTACTGTATTTAAGATCATATATCAGATGCAGATCTCGGATCTCACTAGCAGGTTCACTGCACTGGTGGAATCCAAAGAACAGAGTTCTTTCTCTGTGGTAATTTTGTAAATTAATAGCAGACTGTGTATGCATATTATAACAAGCTTAATCCTTGATGTTGGAGGTTTTTTTCCCTTGACTTTCATTTGGCTATTTCTCTGTATTTTTTTATTCAATTTGTGTTTAAAATTAGTTTTATTAAGGACATTCTCCTTCATCCTACTTTTCTGCTCCAAATATCTGTTTTTCTGATTTTACTTTGTTTTTTCCCCTCTCAAGATGTGGTGAATCATTTTTCATCCCAGTCTTTCATCAGCCTTTTCCCCAACGTGTTTTGAAATTTTACAGAATTGTTCTTTTTTTTTTTTTTCTGTGAAGACCTTTTTCCCAATTTGATTCCATTTTGAAAGCAAATCAGTTCAGCCTCTCCTCTTCTACCTTCCACTTTTTTGCCTTCAAAATCTCACAGTCTTTACAATTAAAATGTCTTTCTAGAGATTATACATTGAAAACAATACATATACACAGTCTGAAATGGAAAGTTAAACTCAATCTCTGTATACAGGACTCTCAGTAAGAAGCCTGTTGGTCTGCAGCAGATACCATCAATGCCCAAAGGTACCATATGCATATATATACATTGTATAATGTGACATAGTGTTGCATGCCTGGAAATTTCACAGCTAAATGTGCATGATTATATGAAGTCTACGGCCCTCCCCACTACTAAAGGGGTCCCATAGGGGACCAGATATATCACTGAAACTGCACAGCAGTCACTGGAGTAACTCAAAAGCAAAATCTGGTACAGAGTGTTCTGGTAGAGACTGAAGACACAAAAAAGATCTAAATTTATAAAGTATAATGAATATTAAAAATGAAAAATAATTACATACTTACGATGAAGTCTACGGCCCTCCCCACTACTAAAGGGGTCCCATAGGGGACCAGATATATCACTGAAACTGCACAGCAGTCACTGGAGTAACTCAAAAGCAAAATCTGGTACAGAGTGTTCTGGTAGAGACTGAAGACACAAAAAAGATCTAAATTTATAAAGTATAATGAATATTAAAAATGAAAAATAATTACATACTTACGCGGATACTTTTTTCTAATTATTTTATTTGTATTTATAATATTATATTTTATTGTTACATTTACTCAGTAGGATGTTCCAATTACATAGCTGCACAAATGAGAGCCTGAAAAGTTGGATTTGATACAGGCAGTATCATGACTTAATTTACTAAACATTTAATCATTAGACTAAATTTCACTGTCAAAAAAAAAAAAAAAGAAAAGAAAAAAATGCATGAAAGGATAGCTAGATTGCTAGGCACTCACAATAAATTTCCAACTGAAAATTGTATAATCTTCTCAATTGCAATGGTACAGATCAAAATGATGACCCTTTATTTTCACCAATTTAATTGGGAAGGGAATTAATCTTAGAACTTTTTTTTGCAGTTCTTTTGTTCTATGTGAGATCACGTAAAGGTCAATAACTCAAGTAAAACCAGGACAAGTGACTTGTTTCTTAATATAGAAAGTGTCCTCTAACAGCTCAAATGAAAAAAGAAAAAAATCCAGCTTGTCATGAAAATGTAGCAAATGAGATTTTGGCTTTCACTGCATTTACAGTTCCAAGGTTTAAAGTTGACCTGTTTATTGGCACCCAAGTGAGTAATGGAAGAGTTTTATTTGGAAATACTTTTGGAAAGTATTCAACTGAGTTTTGGCACCATTAATTTCACTGTAGTTAGGGGACATTTGCACCTTTTCTGGAGTGTGTAACTTGCTGGCATTAACCCAGGTGTAATCTACCAGAATCGTGTAATCTATTTTTTAAACATGTTCAATGAATATTTTGGGAAGAGTCACTATAAAGACATACAATATCTCTTCTGGTTTGTGTGTGGAATCTTGTCTTTTGGTCTCAGATGAAGAACTTCAAAGCCTTAAGAAGCACTCTCCATGAAATGAAGCATGTTTCACAAAGGGAATAAGGAGTTACCAACATTTAGAGTTGATCTTAGAATTTACTCACTGCCTCTTATCTCACTGAAATTAACCTGTTCAGGAACAACTTCCAAAATAGAAAAGGAATGAAATTTCTTGTGGAACTTCTTTTTTTTTTTTTCTTCTTCTTCTCCCCCCCCCACACACACAACTACTCCATCCCTTAAGCTCTATTTTCTTTTATTTATTAGAAGCATAAAGAAAACTCTTTTTTTTTTTTTTTTTTTTTTTCCATTGGATTTAATTGTCTCAGTCACAGAATCACAGAACCACAGTGTGGCTGAGGCTGGCCAGCACCTCTAGAGATTCCCCAGTGCCACCTCTGCTTAGAGCAGGGTCAGCTAAGGCAGGTTGCTCAGGCACATGTCCAGTTGGGCACAACTGAGAAGTCTTTCTTCTTCAGTTGCCCCATCAGCTATTATACACATAGGTAAGATCTTGAATCTTCTCCAGGCTAAACAGTCACAGGAGTCTCAGACTGTCCTTGTATGGAAGACGCTTCAGTCCTTTCACCTGTTTTGTGACTCTTCACTGGACCCACTCCAGTGTGCCCATGTCCCTCCTGTAGTGGAGAGCCCACCACTGGGCCCATGTGTGGCCTTACCAGTGCTGAGCGGAGGGAAAGGATCACATCTCTGGGCCTGCTGGCAATGTCTTTCTAATGCAGTCCCAGATGCAGTTGGACTTCTTTGTAGGAAGGGCGCATTGGCACATCGCTTGGTGTCCACCAAGACCCCTTGCGCTTCTTCTGCAAAGCTGCTTTCCAGCCAGTTGGCTCACAGTCTGTGCTGGTGCATGGAGTTATTCCTCACTAGATGCAGACTTTGCATTTCCTGTTGTTGAACTTCATGGAGTTCCCATCATCCCATTTTTCCAGTGTGCCCAGGTCCCTCTGAATTGCAACATGGCCAGCTGATGTAACAGCCACTCCTTCTGGTTTTGTATCATCAAAAAATTTACTGAGAGTGCATTCTGTCACATCAACCAGGTGTTAAACAGTGATGGAACCAGTATTGACCCCCGGGGTACACCAGTAGTGGCTGGCCTCCAGCTGGATTTTGTGCTGCTGTTCACAACCCTTTGTTGTTTTGACAGTTTTTGATCCAGCTCACTGTGTACTTATCTAATCCATACCTCATCAGCTTGTTTATGATGATGTTATGGGAGATAGATAGTGACAATAGCCTTGCTAAGTCAAGCTAAACAGCATCCACTTCTTGCCACTCATCCATCAAGCCAGTTGTTTCATTGTAGAAGACTATGAGAATGGTCAGACATGATCTCCCCTTCATCAATCCATACTGACTTCTTCCAGTCTCCTTCTTGTTCTCAATGTTTGGAAATTGTTTTCAGGATTATTTGCTCCAAAATCTTCCCAAGGATTCAGGTGAGGCCAGCCAGCCTGTAGTTCCCCCGATCCTCCTTCTTGAAGACATGAGTGACATTTGATGTCTTCCAGTCATCAGGGATCTCCCCTGACCACCACTACCTTTCAGAGTGACCAGCTCTTTCAGCACTTGCAGGTGCATCCTGTGACATCCCAGGAACTTGTGTATGTCCAGTACACTTATATATACCTTAGCTTGATCCCTCTCCACAAGGGTAGGTTTTCTTTGCTCTAGACACATGTCTGTTGGTTTTAATTGACTGTTCTTTAAATTAATTTTGTGAGGGGATATAGTCATATGACTCATGAAATTTAATAAGCACCATGAGGCAAACCCCCCCTACATCACTCCTTGAAAAATCGCCTCTAAAAGTTAGTGATACTATTGTAATTTTTGGACAGAAAGGTTAAGAGTTACATAAATACAAAGGATTTTTGTGGGAAGAGTAGAAGGAGACAGGTTGGCTGAATGTTAATGTAAGGGTTTGAGAAAACTGATGGCTTGGAAAGTCATTCATGTGGAAGTAAACATTTAAATCAGGATACAGCATTGAATAAAAGTTGCGTCGGTGACCTTTATGAAATGGCCTTTTCTCAGTTTTCTGAGATAAGTAAACAACTGTTGTAAATGGCACCTCTGTTGACTATCCAAACTGAGTCCAAAACAAGAATGAGCAAGGCAAGGACAGAGTTCTTTTTGACAGCTGTACCTCCAAGAATAGGTCAATGCAGACTAGTGGATTTGTGTAGATCTGCTAGAAAAGTTTACTGGGGAAGAAGACGACTTCTGTTTGTGCTGCCATCAAAATGTCATCTTCTGCAAATACTAAGATTTTAGAGGAATGGGTTTTGTGGAAAACAAATATCTTTTAAATATAAGGAATTGCTTAAGACAAGGTAAAAAATGAGTACCCCAATCTTAAAGAGCTATAAAAAAGCCTATCCCAAACAAGAACAAAAGAATCAGCAATTAATATGCAGACTTTATAACAATAAAGTTGCCAATAAAATAAAACTGCTGGGCCTCTGTTAATGCCAAAGGCATTATCTTATGTACAATGAAAAGCCATCACATAAGTGATAGACATGAAATAAGACTGGACAAAGCACTGGAAATGTAGTGCATAGACGATGATGAGGGACTAGATGTAACTTCACTGTTTGGATTCAGCTCTGATCTTCCTTTACACTTAGGCACACCACCAACTGCCGTATGGTGCACAGCTCAAAGTAAAAAGAGTGAGGAAAAGTTTGATCCATACCAGCTGGCAAAGAGTTGTTTTTTGCCAACTTTAGTAGGATGTGCAGGAGCTGTTGGGATTTAGTGGCTTTGCAAAAATATCTGCATGCTAAAACAGCAACTCTCTGGATTTATCTGTTTCTGCTGGGTGTTACCTGTCCGGAAACAAATGTTCACCACCCAGAAATGTACTTTGATACAATTCAGGAAGGAGTGTGCTTTGGGGAGAAGGAAAGCCGGAAATGATCTGGGAAACAGTGATAAATGTTGAAATCAACCATCAAATCTACACACATATAAATATACTCAGTGTGACATCAGGAAACAGGAAATGTGCATGGTGTTTATTACCCACACACAGAAGTGAGACCAGCTGGCTACATGTCCTGGAGTGGTCAGGATAATCCTGTAATTAAAACTGCACCACAACACTAAAATAAATAAATAAATAAATCTTGCTAGTTGTCTCATACTTGAGAATGGAGGTATGGAGAAGAGGGCAGCAAACAGCATTTACAGACCAGTGTTAGGAATTTTTGAGGAACTGACTCCATGCTGTGTTCACAATGCAGTATTCCTGTGCACAGGCACACCCTCAAGCAGCCCAGAGAGCTTCTAGGAGTCCTGCATCAGGACATCCTGCTTCTTAACTGCACAAATACAAGCTGTATTTCTCTTGGAAAGCAAGAGATGCTATTGTAGAAATGTAATACAAGATATAATTCTGCCAGGGCCTGGAGGAAACAGAGATACATGAGTACGATTTACTCTTTAAAATTTTATTTTTATCCTACAGCTGTGAAGAGTTGTGGATTTCACTGTGAAAAGTAAAGGATTTCTGAGATTACATCGCAATAGCTGAATGGATGGAGATCACATGAAGGGGGGACCTCTTTTGTAGGGATGGCAAAGGCAAAATTCTCCTGGAAGAAAAAAATCTGCAAAAAAATAGGACAGGTGTTTTTTAGGTTTGGGGTTTTTTGGTTTGCTTTTTTTTTTTTGGTTTTTTTGGAATGTTCACTGGATATTCTGTGCTCCAAGTTTCTAAGAAGACTATTTACTTCAACTTCCTTAAAATTTAATATGATCAGATAAATCTGTTTAGAGAAAGAGCTAAGGTGTTATCTTGGTAAAAGACCTGCAGAACTACTAACTGCTTTCCTCCGTCATTCACAGACAGATGGTAATGTTGTCACTGAGCAACAGAACAACGTGGTGTTGGTTAAGGACCATTTCACCATCGACAGATTACTTTTCATGCTCATGCCTGGTTTTTGTAAGGCTGCTGTGAGTTCACCATCTCAAAACTCAGATTTCTGTAAAACATCAAATATTAATGATTCTTGATCTATCACAGATCGACACTACAACACAGCCTCCCTGGTTCGACTAAACCAAGCTCTGCAAAGAAGGAGGGATAAGGTTTCTGATTTTAGACAGGGATAGTCTTTCTTCTCTGTCTAGTGGGTTTCAGCTCAGCCTGAGATGTTACCTGAGAAGAACCACAGCCCAGCACCTCTGCTACTGAGCAGCAGAAGAGCTATTTTGAAGATATTAGCTCCAAAACCCTCAAATCCATAATGAATCTTTCTTCCTTTGAGGGTAGGACGGTCAAGGTATTGGCAGCTTTTCCAGCTAATATCACATGCAGACACTTAAAAACCACTAAATGATATTTCACTTGGCCCTGTCTGACAATGGAAAACATAGAAGGCAGGCCCCTGCAGCCTAAATCTTTTGGGGTTTCCCTCTACTCCCTCCATCTACTCCCACAGAAGACATCCATTTTGCTGTTCGCCAGTCCCCCTTGGTGATACATTTGTCCTACTCTGTTCGTGATGTGAATATCAAAGCTATGCCATTGGGACCAAGACTGAATAAACAGTGGACAAATTCTTGGTGGTGTTTCACTTAGATACCATAATGGGGGCATGAGACTTTAAAAATGCAGTACTGTACCATGCTCCAAGTGCCTGATAGCTTAGCAAGAGACGAGGGGTTAAACAATTCACCTTGTCCTTTTTAAAGTACCACTTTTGTTTTAATCTTAAAATAGCCTCCAGTTCATCTGCATCTCCCGAAAGGGAGCTGTTTGCAAACAGCTCTTTCCTTTTCTCCCTGACTGTAGCCCCCCTGCACAGACCAGAACCATCATTCTCCCAGCCAAGGCAAACGGGTTGCAATTCCCCTTGGATTTCATCCACAAATCTCTTTAATTGGCAGGAGAGATTGCCACTGAGTGGTGTGAAGGACTCTCCTCCACAGGGGCTGATTGTGCCGCCTCTGCAGGACTACCCACACCTGCCAGCCGGCAGAGCAAGATGCCAGCATTGGTCATCATCAGATATGAGCCTCCTGCCTAGTCAGAATATAATGCTTTAAAGAGCACATTGGGAAGAACACATGGCATGCACTTGAATATAGCATTATTTTTTTGTGGCTAGCACTATTGCACTCGGCACCCAAAATGAGTCAACACTTGCAATACAAAGTCTTTCTGCTTTTCTTGATGGGCTGCAGTGTTAGCAAGTATTTAATGCCACCTAGCCAGGGGTGTCATCAAGGGATTACAGCCAGAGAAAAACGGCCCAGCTAGTGATGAAGTATCAGAGGTCAGCACTTTGTCTTCCATCTGTATCGCCCGTAACAGCACCCGTTGCACTTCTCCTATCTCCAGGATGACAGCTACAGGAGAGAAGGTTTGTCCAATGAGATATATCACCATGGGGGAAAGCAAGCCAGGGGAAAATACTCAGAGGCATCAGTTTCTCAACTTGAGGGTACTTACCAGTAGTGAATGTGGAGAGCCGTGCCGGTTGGCAGCAGTCAGTTCTTGCTCTCAGGACCATAATATGCAGTGCACAATAGCAACTCTTTTCAAGCCGGTGCAGCTGTTCAGCTCCATCAAGCACCTACTGAGTTGAAGGATAGGCACTTCATTTGAACACTACAGCCTCGATTTTAAAAGGCAAATGTATTTCCTGAAATGTGCAAAAGTGTTAGTAAGTCATGCAAATAGCATACATGAGTTGGTCATGGTAATTTGAACATTTAATTTGGAGACCCATTTTCTTAATTAAAAAAAGAAAAAAGGGGGGGGGGGGGAGAAGCCCTGTGCTCCATCTGTCTTTCTAACTAGCTGGTCATTTTCAGTCTGTTTGCAGGTCTGTAATATAAGGTGAGTTTGGAAGGCAAGTGCAGGACTGACCAGTTTTATAACTGTAAATAGAAACAAGCAAATACTTTATAGAAAAACATCTGACTAGCCACTTTATTAGCCATTCATAAAAATCCTGCAATCATGTATCTTTCTGTGAAAGTTTTTCCCAAATTGTTCCTGTGTGTAATTCTTTTGCACTTTACCTAGCAGCATGGGGTTCAACCTCTGTAACTTTAGCAATGTGAAGTTCGGACTGCCCTGTTAAGCTTTTATCAGGTGACTAGGCCTTTCACTGAGGAAGGTTAAAGCTAGCTCAACCCATCCTCCAAATTCCAAATATTAAAGATATTAATGCAGAGCTGAAAACTAGGGCTTGCCAGGTAGCATAGAGTCTTGAGCCATGCACGGTGCAAAACTCATGACTCGCTTTCACCTGCCTTGCTAGTCATGCTGTAGGAGTACTGATGTTTAGCTTAGCTTTGAATGGTTAACAGAAAGGGACAGTCCACCTGGCAGTCAATACCCATGCCAGTGGCCATCAAACAACACAGATGGCAAGTACTGCTCAAAGCAACCTTCACACTGACCTAGACTTTGCTGAAGGAACAGTGCTGTATTTTAATACTCATGTTTAAATAGAGGAGGTGATGTCATTGTTGCATCTAGAGTCTCCATGTTTTGCCTCATGGTTGCTGCTGAATGTGGTAAATGCAGCAGTATCTCATCACCACAGAAAAAGTTTTACATTTACAACTTTCTGGTTACTTTTTGGTTAGTCTTTTTGGTTACTTGGAGATACTTGCCTGAACTTTATAGCTTCCTGCAGTAATTTGAGACAGAACATCCACAATGAGCAAACACTGAAAGCAGGAAAAAGTACTGAAAACAAAATTAACATAAAACACCCATGGATACTGGAGAGGAATGTTGGCCCTATCCATCGCAATGATACAGCACTCATTCTTGAAGCAGGAGATAAAGTTCTCACATCTCAGAGGATGAATATTGAAGTTTCTTTGACATCCTGCTGCAAGCAAAATCTCTCTAGGACAACTTGAGAATTATCAGAATACTACTGAAGACTGTTATGTTATTTGATCACTCACCCCAGAAATATTATATGAAATGTAAGGTATGAGAGGGTCCCAAACAGGCTCATTCCACAACAAAAAATTTTATCCAAAGACGATAAAAGCTATGAATGCCTGGAAAAAAAAAAAAAAAAAAAAAACAAAAAAAAAAACACCTTGCTGCATGGTTTATTCTCTGGACTGGATGTAATTCTATAGAAATGTGGCAGTCTGGCCAAGAGAAAATTAAGGAAAATAGTTTTGGTGGGATGTGGGATTTTTTGTTTTGTTTTGTTTTAAAGCAGAGAACATTACGTCTTTGCAAATGAAGTATTCACACAAGAAATTCAGAGCTGGGAAAACAGATATCTTGAAAGATGAGCCCTTCTTAATTAAATAGGATGTCAGCTATTGAAAGCATTGTTTTCTAAAACTAGTTTTCCAGCTGAGATGCGATTTTGTTGTTGTTGTTGTTGTTGTACCATGCTGCCTAGTATACAAAAGTGGGAAAGAGGATCTAGTCACAGAATTTCCATTTCAGCATGCCCGGTGGTATAATTTACAGCTCTAATCCTGCAAAAACTTACTCTTATCTGATCTGCATGGCTTCAGTGGAACTAGTCACAGTGTATACAATTCATACTGGTCTTTGAAGACCCCTGTCTCTACAGTACATACCCCTTCACTAGGAATTAGCTGTTAAGGAAGAAAAATGAAGACCGAAACCTAGACAGTAGAAAAGAGGAACAAGGTTTAGAAATGCAGCTCTGTTACTGCACAGGTAGGAAGCTTCTGGTCAATTGGCCAATCCCCTAGTTTCAGTTGTGGTTAATACTCACAAGAAGTTCACTCTAATAAACCTAGGTAAGAAATTTTGTAGTATGACAATTAACTTCTATTGAAAGGCATGGGTAATACAATAAACCAGGACTGTAAAGCTCTGTCAAACTCCCATTTTACTGATTCCATCATCTCCAACTCATCTTAGCACTGAGTTACTGCTCAACCTATGCTAGCACAACCATGCAGACAGCATCTGATGGGGTCTTGATTCACAATGCTGGAGGCCAACATTCTCCTTGGTGCTTTCTTCTTAACCTTCCTGGACAAGTAGAAGAACAGTTTAGTAACACAGAGAACCACCACAGTTTCCTTGCAGCTTTCAGGAAAAAAATATGTTGCACTTGTCTCAAAGGTGAAATTCTTGCTTTGTTGAAAATCAATGGGAGTTTTGCCATTAGCTTGAATAATGCAGATTGTCAGACCATCCCTTTCACTGTGATATTTTCAGGCAATGTCACAATACTGTGCAACTACAGCTCCAAGCTCTACTGAAGATATTTACATATATATGTGGTTACCTTTGTAATCTTACTACTAATGATGTTGTATGTGTAGGTACCCAGGTATGAAGACTGAACAAGCTAGCTAAATTCCCCATTTGGATACATCTTCTCAAGCTTAATAACAGCAATTTTATGTAGTTGAATTCGGTGTTGGTTGGAGCATCCAAGATTCAGCCATCCATTAACATGTTCACATCTGAAAATTAGGCTGCAATAAAAACCACTGTTATTTCAGGCCATTAAATTCTGCATTTGATAACTCAAGATTTAATCTTTTCTCTATTTCTTTACTACAAATGTTCAAAATAACTGAAAGAAATGCTACTGTTAAATATGAAGACAAACATCATAAATGTCTGTAAATATTTGATGCCTTTGTCCAATTTTAACTGTTTTGAACAGATGATGAAAAGTGAGAGATGCACAGGCAAGAAATTGCTCCATTTTCTTTCTCTGTACTAGGCTGCAATTTAACAAAACAAAATAATTTATTTGTCTTGCTGAGTGACTTCTCCACTTGCTCATAAGAATGTCTGTTATTCACTATCTAAAATATTTATTGAATAAAGATCACCCTGGGCCACAAGAGAGTGTGGAAACTTTCAGTTGTTGAGAAGAAAGAAAAAAAAAAAAAAAGGCAGACAGTCAAGAATTAAAAATTATATTTTTGTAATGAAACTCTTTAACCTAAATTCCCTCTGCTAATAATATGTAGGAAAAAAAGTTAGTGAGTACTTCTATTGTCATGCCAGACTCCGTGGGTGGTTAATCCTTGTTTGAATTCTGATTCAGTTTTAAATGAGTGTAAGGAGGGTGGAATATTGGACTAGAACCATTTATAGTGAAATAAAAACTCTGGAGCAGCCTTCATGCAAGGACATCTGCAAGTGCCTTTATTTGGCTGCAAAAACACCCATTTATTCTCATAGAACATTTTTTTTTTACTTACTCTTAGAGTAATTTTTTTCTTCACTATATATGGTGATTTTGCTAGAATCACACAGAAGCCTAAATATGTGACTTAAAAGAAATATGCCTGAGCCATAAGTAGTCAGTGTCAAGAAAAAAGTGTTTGGAGTAATTACGTACATTTTATATTTTGCTCTTTCTTGCCCCTACTTTCTGTGGGGGATGGAAAGGAGGGGCACTTTGTCACAGTTGCAATTTCATGTTTGAAAAAAGGAAGGAAAACGAGAGGAAAATAAATTGCTTTGAGTGCAATGCCTTAGTACTATAACTATGCGAAGGAACAATATTAGTCAGTGTGGTATCAGATTTCTTACCCGCTGAGTTTTGATGCACGTAAATTTTTTACTACATACATATGACATTCTGATGGTCTCCAAAGCACAGTAAGCATAACAGTGCAGTTCACAAACTGCCTGAGAAGTTAGTACTCTTTCCTAAAGAGTACCCAAGGATAGCAAAAAACTAACTATGCTGAGCATACTCTGACTTGATGAAGCAACTTAAAGAAAGAAAGGATAATCTTATCCTTCAGCAACATTGTGTTCAAGCAATGTGGTGGTAACATGGGAAACCGGAATAAGGTAAAAAAATGAATATGAAGATGAAGGAATATTTTAAATTTGGCAGGGGTCTTTTAAAGGTGAAGTTTGGGAACAGCAATCTCATCTAATTTTTGTATGCTATGGTCAATCGGACCGTAAAAAAAAATCAAGCAACCAACCAACAAATACAAACCACAAATTTTATGTTTCTGTTTGTAAAGTGAATAAATGCATGGACAAAAACCTGGTGTTTGATGCTGTGAGAGGAGTCAGCATATACTTGGTAATATGCGTGCTGCCTAGTTTTGAGAGCCAGTGAACATCCCATTGAAATCTGCTGCAGTTTACGTGAAGGGAAATTACAGGTGTCCAACCCCTGTAGTCGTCTGGGCCTGCAGCGTGCTCCCATTGTGCAGCAGTTACTGGAGAGCATTGTTGAGGTAGACCCCTCATTAGGATTATGAGATAGCTCAGCCTTACGGTGAAGATGCCATTTGCTTAGGGGGACTCTGCAGCAGCAGCTTGTTGCATTGCACATGCACCCATTAGTCTGCTTTTTTATGGTAGACGCTGTAAAGCTGAATCTCAGGAGACTGTCATAATGGGCATGATGTTGGGGAGTATGTGACCTGAAAGGAAACAAAGTTGCTACTTTTTTTTTTTTTTTTTTAAAAAAAAAAAAAAAAAAAAAAAAAAAAAAAAAACCTAATGTGTAAGTTTGTTTATTCTCCAGCTTCTGGCACAATGTGGCTGCTTTGCATGAGGTCCCAAATGCAAGCACAGCCCAGCGAGAGTGTCCTTGCCTTCCAGGTGCCCACACATCATGGTCATATATAAACCCACTCCACAGCAACAGTTGTCTGTAAGGCAGGAGTATCCTGTCAGGGACATATGGACCTTCCCAAGCCAATAACAAAACCTGGCAGTGCCAGGACGTGGTCCTGCACGCAGACTGCCAAACTGACCTGTAGGAAAACTCATCTGAGCCCTGGCTCTGAGCAGGTTCCCTTGCCCACCCCACTCCCAACCCTTCTCTCTAGTCCCAGCATTTGCAAGCAGGGGTCTTTCTTCCATAATTGATTGTCCTGACCTCTGCTCTTCCTTGCAGCCTAAGGACCATCCGTATCCGCCTTTGTCTCAGCTCTTATCTTGGCAGTCCAGGGTCCCTCATCCTCACCCTGTAGCCCACCAACTGGAGTTTCCTGTTTTCCACCCCTGCTCGCAGCAATCTCTGCCTTATCTCCCTGCTGGTTTCATTCTCAGCTCCATCTGTTCATTTGACATTTATGAACCTGATCAAGCATTTGTTTTCAAACCCATCCAAATTTAAATACCTTCCATTGTATTTGTGCTCACTCGGTTCTCACATTTGTCACTGGAATGATAACTGTGCTGAATAACCTAAATTTGGTTCTGACTTAGGCTTCCGTCCTTTTCCAAAAGCTTTCCATGCTTTCAAAGCCTCACAATGAGGTCCCTATAGCTAAAACAGTCCTTTTTTTGTTCTCTGTGCCTGTCAGGCATTCTCCAGATGCATGAAACTTCTGATGTAAATAGAGCTCCTCATCCTGCCCTCTGTCCTCTCCCAGCCATAAAATGTATTTCTTTGTCTGATTTTTTGCATCGTCTCATTTTGTCATACTCCCTCTTAGTTTCATGCATTTAGTGGCTGACTTTCACTCCTGTGAGAAGCATTTTTTTACTATTCCAGGATGATCCTGCCATCTCTAAATTTAATGGCAAACTTTTCCTTCATTTTGTCTTCCTTCTCAGCAGGGATGACAGGTTTGAAAAGAGAAGGCTTTTTAAAACAAATAGCTCCCTCCTCGCTAATGTTTATATCTCTTTACTGCTTTATTCTCATCTGAAATGTCTCATTTCCCCATAATTTTAGCCGTAGTGAAGTGTCACATAGATAAAGGCAGGAAGGAAACATAACTGGCTTAATTTATCCTTATTTTTATCTCAACTAAATCTGACTTAAATCCCTCAGTTATTAAACCGGCTCCATTCCAAGTATGCCACCTGCACACAATACTTCGACAAATATGCTGCAATCAGAACTCTAGCTCAGGAGCTGCAAGTTAAAGAAAAAAACCACAAATCTCCCAAAACAAACAAAACCTCGAAAGCAAAATAAACACTTCAAACTTGCTAAGTGCAGACTAATGTTGAGATCCTAACTTTTTAGATCACCATTTAAACTCCTTACTCTCCAAACACCTGACTAAAACATCCACAGAAAATCCATACCTCATTGCTGTGGTATCCATAGGCTGCCTATTTTTTCCCTAATCTCATCCTAGTGTCCTAGGTTAAAGTTGCTGACAGCATGCAGGTATCCTGACTACAATAGCTACCAACATTTCCTTTTATTGCTAGCCTTCAGATGTTTGGTTTCCCATATTCCCCACTAATACCCCTCCTCGTTCTTGTCCAAACAATCCTATGGATGGACTCTATTCCTTCCCAGATACCTAGTAATGGTTCAGATAATTTTAGTGGATATTTTTATCTTAAACCAAGCCAGCTTAGTTTCATTATAAGTTTCACTGCTCATTGCTAAATTTTATTTAATATATCTATATTTCTTTGTTTTTCAGGGCTGTTTAATAATCTTTGGCACATAAATCAGAACTCCTCCCATCTATGATTTCCCAGCGTGCTGTCTTGCTATCAGAAATTTTTGCTCTTAAAGACGTTTTTTCTCCTTCTTTTATATTTTGCAGCTTAGCCCATAAAATGATCAAAACACAGCCAAAGAATTTTCAAAACATATCTAAAAATCAATGGCGATCACTTTGCCAAGCCTTGGAATAAAATGATGATCACAGCAGATATTGCTGTGCTAGGATAAAACCCTGGCCCATCTTATAAAGTCAAAGGAACACATAAAACTGTAGAACATTAATTAATAATAGTATCTTTCTGAAATGAAATATGACAAAGGACCGTAAGAGAAAACAGAAGCAATGACATGGCTCTAAACAGTATTTCATGACCAACATATGATCAATTAGCAACATCTGTATTAATAGTACACCTTTCTCAGAGCTGACTTCTGACTTTTCCAGGGCATAGCATGGGGCAGCAGAATAGATTTCTGCATTTAAAATGCGAACACCTGTGCTGACTTTTAAAGACCAGATGTGCTTCTATTAAACAAGCCCTGAGGTTTGCTTAAAAGTAGCACCTGCTTACTGGTTACATAGAGTCACCGGGGTTTCTATGTTTAAGTATATTTTAAATTTTGAATGTCTTCAGCTCTCTTTGAACAGGAAATGACTGTATTTAGGCACTTCTTTGCAAGCAAGGCAAATTGCCTTGTCTGCATGGTATGTTCCAAATTTCATTCCCACCCTTCAGCTTCCTCCTGAGGTTCTCTTCTGGATATTGTAAAATAGCCAAGAACTAAGAGCTGCCCACTGTGCTGTCCCTCAGTGCTTAATTCTTTTGATACCTTTAGCTACAATGAACAATGACAAAAACGAAAGCAAACGTCTAATGAGCCAGCACAGCCCATTAAACTACAGCATCCCTTAGGCCACGGCAAAAATGGCAGACTTAGTCAATAGCTCTACTCTAGTTTCTCTTGGCACCTTGCGGACACATTCATGGACTCTGCCTGGCAACTCCCTGGTTTATAACTACATGGATTTGACTTTGGGGCTGAGCACATATGCATCCTCTGACTAGGGACTCCCTCATGCCATCTGTTGTGTACCAGCTGTACTGTCCCAGCATGCAACAAAAAAAGCCCACATGGTTTGAGACTTGCAGGTAAGACAATGCCAACAGCTGCCTCCTGTTGAGCAGATTCATAATTAGAGGAATAGGACTGTCCGCAGATCCGCATAGTAAGTGAATAGAAGGGCTCCGTTGTTCAACTTAATAAATCTCAGGATCTGCATCCATACAGTACATAGTAATATATTTATAATTTTTGGCAGCTAAGAAATTAGCCAGATGATGTCTCAGTCAACATCTCTTTCAGGTATTGCAAGAAATGATGATTTCACTGAAAATCACAGTCTGCCTTGTTTCCTCTCAACCTTTATCGATGACAGCTGATATGTTTTAAAACCAACAGGTTTTGTACTCAAGGTCCTCAGCTAGAATAGGTAGCTGCTTGATGTTAGCGTGTTTTTAATACCTAGTGGCATCCATGACCTGGGAATAGGGCAAGAAAATGGGACTTATTTTTTCCCAACAGTGTTACCTGCTCAGTGCTAAGCTCTGAAATCTGCAAGTATCACATGCCACCTGGCCTAGAAAGTGATCTAACACAACAGAGCAGAAACACTCTGCCTCAGTGAGTGAGCAGCCAATATTTTACAGGGTCTGCCCAGTGGCAGGGGAATAACTGGGAAATAAAGCTGCATCTGTATTCAGTAAGGCAGGATAAATTGTTACATGGAAGCAACTGGCTAGGGACTTTCGGGGTGATGAGAAAAGCAAAAGTGGCCTTGACTTACAACAGAATGGGCAACCAGTTCCTCAGCTTGCCTCCAGCTCCCTAAGGTGTTTTGTCACTCTCTAGTCTTCATTACAGGTTTCAAACTGTCTTAATTTTAACTCTAACTCTTCATCTTTCTGCTCAGACAAAAAAACGGTGTTTAAACATAGCCTAGAACCAAACCACTTCTGAATCTGCAGGAGCTGTTTTATCTCCAGGGCAGCAAAACAGGAGGAGCAGCAAAGCAATCCATGACTATTTTTATCTGGGCGTCTGTGGTGAGAACAGATATTTGATGATTTGCCTGGAGGACCGGAAGCCTTAGTGTCAGTGTTGTGGTTTAACCCTGAACAGTAACCGGACCACGCAGCCACTCGCTCACCCCCTGCCTCCCTGGTGGGGTGGGAAGGAGAATCAGAGAGAGACAGAGCTCACGGGTTGAGCTAAAAACATTTTACCAGGACAGCAAAGGAGAAGATAAAAATATGTTAATTATAATGATAATTATAAGGATATAAGGATAATAGAATATATAAAATGAATGATGCACAATTTCTCACCACCTGAGGACCATTACAGCCTGTCCCGAGCAGCATTCAGGGAGCAGGGATATTCCCCTGCAGCTCTCCCAGAACAGCAGGTTCCAGAGAGAGCAGCTGAACAAATGAACAAACAGGTCCAAAAGAAAAAATTCCCAAGAAGAAGAAGAAGAAGAAAGAATGGGGCAATGGCTGACCCTCACTGATACCGGGTATGGAACACTCTCTTTGGCCAGTTTGGATCAACTCTTCTGGCTGTGCCCCTCCCAAGTGTTTGCACCTGCACATTAACAAAACCTGGGAAACTGCAAAATGTCCTTGATAATTTAGTGGCAACCAAGAACATCAGCGTACTATCACCATGTTTAACATACTAAATCCAAAGCACATTAGCTGCTAAAGGCAAAACTAGCCCCATCCTGGCTGAAACCAAGGCAGTCAGCTTTGAAATTTTAGGATACCCAGAGAGTGAGGAGAGGGACATGAAATGTCCAAGATGTGGTAGACTGGCTTTCTGCAGTGTCTGATGGAGCTAATGGGGAAGGGGGTCATTCAGTTTACGCAAAGGTGTTCAGCTTGCAGGACCAAGAGGGGAGCTTACATCAGACTTTGATGTAAAGACTAAGCCTATGAAAAAATTATGATTCTCAGTGTACAGTATTTTTAGAAGGACTGAGTTCACAGCTATTAGACTTTTCCAAATTGGCAGGGTTTTTATCCATTCTGTCATATCTAGAAAGAAAATAACTTCTGCACCTCAGTAGGATTGAGAGAATTCTAGTATGGAAAATGCACAGACTTACACACATGGTGGGTAAGCAGCTCATACCGCTGCTCTGGTATGAGCATGAGTTTGATGAGGTCCTCTGGTACGAGCATGGTAAACCTCAGGAACAGTACTCTTGGCAAAGGTAGAAGAGGAGTCGTATTGTTGGTATTTTGACAGTATAAATCACAGAAATATGTCCGAAAGAATCCTTTATTCTCTTAACATAAGAGCCCCCCTGAGCACTGTGCTATTCATTTGGATTAAGTGCCCTGCATTGCTGTGTCATTTTGTGATCTCCAGTTCACAATATCAGGGAAAAGGTGTTCCAGGATTCAGTGCAAGGATTCAAAGTGGCCTTTACCATGGGAAGCACGTGAAGAGGCAGGGAGGAACTTACCTCTTCTGTCTCCCTCTAGCAGCAAGGGCCTGGGGCCAGCCCTGGTATCAGGCAAGCTCTGCCAGGACCCTGCCTGCCCCCTTTCCCGAGACATTTTGCTTCAGCAGCATCCCCCTGCTCCTGAGAGCACGGTCCAGCTTGGGATGCAGGAACAACGTGTGTTCTCTCCCATGGGCAAGGCACTACAAACCACCAAGACTGCACACTCCTCCCTCCCACATCCCCATGGAACAGCGGCATAAAGGGAGGGGAAGCAGATGAAGGAATAACTCAGAGAGGCAGTTTAGCCCCACTACCATGCAAAGGGAGAAAACAGTCACATGGAGAAGTTCTTTGCTTGCAGAAAGTAAATTAATTCCAGAGTGAGTAGGATCTGGGGCTGCAAATTGGTATGCGCATGCAGAAATTAGCTGGTGGAGGCCACGTTTTCCAAGATGTCTAAGCAGCCGCAGATGCAGATAGATATGTAGCCCTGTATCCTTGAAAATATTTAGGCACCCATCTCCAGTAAAATTAAAGGAGCTTAAGTGGGTGTCGGCATCTAATTAATTTGTATGGTTTTGGCCCATGTGAGTTTTAGAGAGGTTTAAGACCCCCTATCAGATTCTCCGGGTACCTGCATACCTTTACAGATCTGTCCTCACATGTTTAGCTGAAGATGAGAAACACAATCAACACCGCTATTTCACTTTCTCTAACCTGTGTCAACAAGTCTTTCCTTGACAATTTAAGCCCAAAACTTACATGAGTGTAACATAAATTCTGACTGAATTGCTGGTAGGCTGGTCCTTTTTAACCTCCAGATTTTAAATTGGTTCTTATATGAGAGTTACTGGCACTAGTCCATACTTTTTCCTTCTGGATCTCATTTCCTTCAGTAATATTCCTTCATCTCTTATTTTTGCCTACAGTATTCAGGTCAGGGCTGGATAATCTTGCTTCATTTTTTGAAATTAACCTTTTATTACATTTTTTAAAAGCCAACAAACATGCATAATACACATTCAGACATCTGGGTCTGACAGAAAGAAGCCAGTGCAGCCTTATGGTCACACGTAATTGTCACAGACTTATCTCACAGCACATGTCCTAGTGTTCAGCGTGTCCTCCAGCATGCATTAGCAGCTCAGTGCCATTTTCTCCTTGCCTTCAGAGCTGCACACACAGCAGCATTTCCTAGCTCGGTCTCACTATGCTAATTTGGCTTCCAAAATAACTTCAGCTCTCCATTCCTCTGCGATTATATTCAATGATCCACTTTGCCTTTTCTTTTTTCACCCCTGCCAAAATTGGCATTTTGACAGCTCTGGAAACTGAAGTCGCCTGTTCAGGAAACAGCTACAAGCACAGGCAGCACTGTGAGTTATCCCAGCCCTGCTCAGCCAATATACCCCAACCTCCACCAGAGAAACCGCTCTCAGCTGTAAGAGTCTTTTTCTTTACTCAGATCATTTGAGTCTTGCATTCCCCTGCAAGGCAGCCTGCAAGCATGGACTGGTTAATGATGGCTGCAGTGGCGTCTATCTGACAGCAACTTGACAGTGACCACCATCTCATTTTGTAGAGGCTGTTGGACCGATGTCAGATGGCAATATATATTTTTTGTCACAACTGCTTTGTGCTGGATTTGAACCAAGGACTTGGAGATGAGAGGCAGGATTTTAGCCTCTTGAGGCACTCAGTACACTTGTCTTATCCTCTATCCTTTCACTACATACTTTTTAAAATCCTTTTTTTTCATTGCACTTTCAAGCTTTTGTTCATCCTGTTTGAACCAGAATTAGGCTCCTCTACAGACTAGAACCCACATACTCCAGGATTTCCATTGACCAGTTTCAGTTCTCCCCTTTGATCTTGATGCCGCCACCCTCTCAATGGACAAAAAGAACACCATGTCTTTTCTGTCCTTCGTCTAGCACCTCTTAATATAAAAGGTCCCATAATGACAGTGGTTTTGGTGTTAAGAGGTACAGTTTCTTGATCCTGAGTCTGTTTCACAATGCTAATTAACTTCCTGACCACAGGGAAGGTCAGATGATACTTCTTGTCCTGCTTGAAATATGTGCCATAAAATTAAATTAAATAAATATTGCCTGTGTCAGTAATATGTGATTTTAAGGCACACTTAGCTATACTGAAGTATAATTTAACAGCAATGAAAGCACTTAACAGCATTCACCTTACTATGAAATACATTCATACCAATCATAACAATGTGACATTGAATCCTTTAGACAGGGTCCTCCCTAATTGTATTTTTCTATAAACTGCCCAAATAACAAGAAACAACTTCTAAAATTCATTAACTTTATCTTTTTTTCTGTATGTACTGAGAACACCATCAGACAAGACTATTTTGAACACTCTCTGTCAACACCCCATTCTGAGTTACATGAACCAGCGATATTCACATTTTTCTCTGCTAGTTACAACTCAAAAAACCCCCAAATTCAGCAATATATTTCAATGTATTCAACCCATTAAAACCAATTAGTACTCCTTCAGTTACCCAGCTATAGCTTGGCATGTTAAATATGTACGTGTGAGTCCTGAACTCCCCTTCTGATCACAGTGACCTATTACAACCCATTAAAACCAAGCATTGTAATAGAATGTCAGAGGGCTGCTAGCAATTGAAAAACAAAACCTGTGACGTCTGGCTGAACATGCTGTCCTTCTGGTGGAGATAATTTATGGTTTGTTTTCATTTCTTCTCTGAACTGCCGTGATCTAACCTTTCTGACCCCTCATTTATGGGATTTGTGGTAGTTCAAATCATCTTCTGCATTCATAAATGCTCCCACAGGTAATGACACAAAGCAATTCAACAGGAATTTATTGAGGAATTTTGATTAAAACAGAGTCCTGGAGATGTGAATGGACTGACCTCCACAAAGTTTTATTTGAGAAGCAAAGTTTCTTGAATTGTAAGGCTTCTAATATTTTCCAGAGAATGTGACCACATTAAAAACTTAATTAGTCCCTAAACCTTAAGAATCATTCACTTACAGACATTATTTTATTTTTATGCATGATGCCAGGTTAGCATAAAGTACTTTTGCAGTGATTTTCCTTTAGAGTTCTTTTTTTCCCCTTCTTTGAGGTTTTCCTTTGAGGTTTATGTAGAATGTGTGTGGGGACTGCAACTGTTATATCAATCATATTTAATCATTCCTTTTTACAATGTTATGCACACATAGCAAACAAAAGAACCATTGATATTAAAAAAGTAACAATTATTGTCTGCAAATGATGACTATTATTACTATTTTACCTGTAGAATACATGACAAAGGGTTTATTCATTGTTACAGGCTTGCAATCACATTTGCTTTGTAAGGAGGCAGACTGTTTCGTATCAAAGTTAGGTGGTATTATGGAAAGGTACAGAGCAGTTTTTCAATATTATCTCTTCAAAGATATCAAAACACTGGATAAGAAATACATCTTAAAAGATGGTATTTTACATTTTTCACAGATAAAATAGAGTGCTGTGCTTGTCTTGCTTGCTTTCTTCCCATCTAATATCTGAGACTTAATGTTTATATTGTCTTAAATCATTTCCAATCTATTAATATACTGCATTGATCTACCATTCATCTGATTGTTGAGAGGAGGACATTAATGGTTTCCATTAGTCCATTTTCTAATTTCCATGTGTTCTGATGATAATAAATCTTTGCTTCATCCATTTGCGAGGAGCAGCCAGTTCCAGCAGAACGGGCTGCATTGCAGATGACAGAGGTTTCTAGAAGGAGAAGAAAAGCAAGCAGTAATGATTTTCTATGCAGCAGGGAGAATGGCAGGTTCTTTTGCAGAATCCACTCATGAGAAAGAAGGTGTGCAAGCAGGCAAGGAGGGTCAAGCTGCAGCATGTGACTGGAAATTTGAAGGCCAATGTGAGTCTTGTAAAATCAGAGAGAAGTGGGTGAGGGATGAGGCAACATGGCTCCTAAGTGGGAGTAAGCTCTAATCTAGGCTGCTCCAACTGGGGAGAGTGACCATACACCTGCCCAAAAACTAAACCCCAAGGAACATGACTGTGATTCCTTGTGTATTTGCACTGCCAACCCATCCCCTTATGACTGGCTTTGAACTGTTCTACTCCCTGAGTAACACTGAACTTTAATTTCTGGAATTTCTGAACAATTTCTGAAGAAAAAGGATGGGCATGAAATTGAGTTGAACTGAATATACAAGGACGGTTTTGGTTTCATAGACTTACACATCACTAACACTATTAAGAAATCTTCCTTGTTTTTTCTTTGCCCCTCAAAATTAATCTAGGTAACTTCACTTCTTGGCTTTCCTGCCAACAGCATTGCAAAGGCACAAATTATGTGTTACTGTTCAGAAGTCTTCACTTCCATTCTGAAACTTCAATATCCTGAAAAAGCAATGTATTTTGGAGCACAGAGTAGAGGCTTTGAAACGTCCTGTGAAGGAAAAGATCTAGACAGAAGAGTAATTTTGAAACAATGCAAATATTTCATTCTGGAAAAAAAATGAAGCTGGCAGACTGAGCAGCAAAGTCGTTGGTTCAGCCATGGCATCCTCTACCCTTCTTCCCCAAGAAAGAAACCAACTGCCCAGGAGCCCTCAGGGGCACCGAGGAGCCCCTGAGCAGTGATTCTGGGAGGTCCTGGCTTCACAGCAGGTGAGCCATGCAGGATCCCCAGTGCCCAGGCTTCCACCTCGCAGAGTGACTGCCAGAAGCCTAAGCACCCAGACTCTTCACCTCATCGCCTTTTGTCAAGAACACCTTGCAATACAGACATTTTGTCAGAAGCTCCTTGAAACACAGATGTTTTCACAAAAGATGCATGTATTATGCTGAGATCTGCTTAGATATTTCTGGGGAAAAAAAAAAAAAAAAAAAGGAAAAAGGGTTTATAAATTTGTGTCTTCTCTTGTGGTGATGAGATTTGGTTCATTTTCATGCTGCATCTTTAAATATCTGAATTCTATATAGTCCCATGAATTTACAAAAGAGTAATGTAGGCTGGGAGGGAATGAGGCTCCATGGTTTTGGCTCTTTATTTATCAACAAGCCCTTACTAAGCATGCATAATGCAGAGGTCTATTGCTACCCAGTGGTCGGTCAGTAATACGCTTATTTTCGACACGCTGTTCAGAACAAATATTGCATATTACAGTGTGAAAAACTAATAGCTACTGAAGCACCAAAGCTGTTACATGTAACCAACTTCTGCATTCTCTACAGAATCCTTCTTTTGACTAGAATTTATTGGTCTGATCTACTCTACATTTGAGAGGCAAATGCCAGATATGCTTCATCTGTTTTCACAACTTAAAACCTGTGGCAGCAATGGGTAAAGCAAAGGTGAGTAGAAGAGCTTAGAGGTAATATCAGTGGAGCTATCATTCCTCCTTTAGGAACAGACAGTAGTAAAAACTCATAGTTGTTTTCCTTGGCAAGATTTCAAGTATAAGTCTCTAAAACACAGCTTTGATGGTCATGAGCTGGCAAATCATCATTTTAAGCTTCACATGCTCACACATATTGCTCAATTTGAACTTGGCATGACATCAGCAATGTTAAAGTTGGACACAAAATTTAGCATTTTGGAGTTTATTGATAATAAGGAGGAAAAGAAAAAGAAACAATCCGATCTTTAATGAAGGTGTTAACCTATACCACAGAGAGAACATGTACAACTCTAAACCTGTGAGATAAAAAAACAGGGCAGGAATTCTAAAGGAAAATTAATTATGTTAAAAGAAGCATCTGCTGAAAATGGCGTACACAGTTTTGACAGGATATGTTTTGGAAGAATTATTTTATCCATAGCATTGTGCCTAGTGCTTTATCTAACAAGTTTTAAAATTGAGTCTAGCTCTGAAGTGGGTGAGGAGAACCCAGATTATCATTTCCAAGAGAAGGTGGTCATGAACCTGAACAAGTTTTCCCCTCCTACCCCCATCCCAAATACTTTAAGAAGTTGTTGACAGATCATCCAACTCTGAGGACTGCATCTCGGTGAAGAAGCCAGAAAAGAAAGAGTAAGATATTTGTCTCCTAAGGAAATAATGAAGAAAAAAAATGCAGAATAGAAAACATTAAATATTTAGCAGCACATTGCCTCCCAGGACAGGTGACAACCTACAGACCACACCTAGTGTGATTTAAAAGCCGAGCCTTCTAAGATTTAAGCTATTGAAGGAACTTAGTGGAATCAAAAGAACTGAGTGGAATCAAAAGAGCTAGCATGGCGTGAGAAGCAAGTGCTGCATTTTATGAGCTGCATAATAACTTTAAAAGCTTTCTTCAATTTATTTTGGCTTAAGGAACGAATGTCTGGGCTTACCAGGCACCATGAACATTGGAGCACCCTGCAAGCACATAGATGATCTCTTAGGAAGAACTTCTGTCAAACTGAACGTGTGAGGTTGGGGTGGGTGCTTGTAAGTCAGCCTTTTCAATCTGACAGATGATTGTCCTTCACCAAATTCTGTGTGGTAGCGACACAATAATTATAGAAATGGTCTCTGCTGGATGCTGTAGTTAACGTGTGTTCAAGCAGAGAGGAGAACTGTAATTCCAGGCCAAAGGAGGAGAGTGATGATGGACCAGAGGACACAATCTGGAGGTGACCTCTTTCCTGCTGCTAGGGGGCAAAAAGGAATTTGGGCTTCTCTGCCATTAAAAATCTTCACCCTGCAGAACAAAGTATAAAAAAACAGATGATGTCAATAGTTCTTATTTCATTTAACCTTACTGAAGTCTATAGGATATTTTTCATGGGTTCCTGCCATTTCTTTCAGCTCTGAGTCAATTCACGGTGGAACTACATCTCGTGCTTACCAGACCTGGTCTTGGAGGGAAGTGGTTAAGCTCCATTCTGCCAAGCTGGCAAGAGAGTGTGGTGCTCTGCAGGCAGCTGATCCAATTGAGCTGCTGAAATCAAATAGCACATTCCAGATTAAATTACTGCAGCAGTCTCACCTTGAGCAGGGTTTCTGTAGGGGTAGCAGGGAGTGGGTGACTGGTCCAGCCCACTGACGTCACCAAAAAGCATAAAGGAAGAGATGGAGGGGAAGGTGGGGTGGGTGGAGGCAGAGGAAGGGGCATGCTGAAGAGGAACGAAGTGACAAGATTTGCACTGGCAAGTGAGATTCTTCAAACAACAGCAGCACTAATAAAAAAATCAAACAAGCCTCTTAGCAACTATATTATTTTTAAAGTGCCAGAGTCAGAGGAAGAGATAAATGATAGCAGCTTCCCCCTACACCCACAGGGCACAATGGAAGGGTCAGTTCTTCACACTGCACCTCCAAGCCACAAAATTAACCTCACTAATTCTAGAGAAACATGCCTGTCAGCTGTGCTGAACTGGGTGGTGGTTTTGTGGAGCAACAGGATGGCAACTTTTAATTCATTTGTTTTCATATTAGAACTCACATCCTAGCCCCAGGCACCCTCACAGCATGAACTCCAGCAGAGCTGCACCACACATCTGGCTTCTGAGGTGTCTCATGTTTTAGGTGAGGAGTGGAAGGGACTGCACACCGTGATGTCACAAAACTATACCAACATTCAAGCCTTGACAGAGGCAGGGACATAACTGACTTTCCTAATTGCTGGTGCTGTCCACGGGAGGTGCTCTGGGTGCTCTGTCCACCTGGTTGTTCACGGGGAAGTCTCTCCCGAGGTGAATAGCGGAGCAGAGCTACTGCTGGTAGCTGGGAGATGAGCTGCTGCGAGCAGCATTGGGAATCCAGCAGGACAAGAGCATGCAGATGTCCTCCATGAGCAGATCTAAATCCCACCCCTCTGTACACAGCCTGAAGATGCGGGGCACAACTCCTGCATAACCCAGCTTTACACTTCTCCATGATGTAAGGCTTTGGGAAGGGTTGAAGAGGAGACATGTAGGCTCCCACTTCTCAGTAGGTAAATTCAGTTTCTGGAGCAATTGAAACAGGGAGCAGGATCTGATTGTTTCCCCGGTTATTTTATGTTTCAGTCCTAAAGTGAGGAAGGAAATCCCAGCAGAACAAACTTCATCAGAATTAGTACTTCTGATGCCTGCTTTCCTACACATAGGATTTCTTGATCGACAGAGATCATGACCCAAGCAAACGCGATTCAGACCTTGAATTGTGCTTTCCAGAATCAAGGAGACTCTTTATTCCAACTCTTTTTTATTTACTAATACTCCTTTTCCTTCATTTGTATGCTTATTAGTATTTATTTACTCTAACAATAAACCCCTCTAAAGCTCTGATATTTTTAGAAAACAAGGCCCTAACAGTATTTCTCCAGACTCCATATGTCTTAACCCTGCCCTGAATGCCTGGAAACCTAAAGCTTAAACCCAAAAGACATACCATATAACTATCCACTCACCTGAACATGACTGGGCTTTAACTTTGTTTAAATCTTATTTACTAAGCTGAGGGGATAGAATGTTTTGTTTATAATATGCAAATTTAAAAATTCAATTTAGAATGAAAAGAGCAAAGAGCCAGAAAAACACGGAAAATGAGGCAGCGAAGAGGTGTGAAGTAAAGAGAGAAGGTCAGAGAAGAAACAACCTTGGGAAGTTTTGACAGGTTACTTGGAATTATAAAATATTGCTGGTTAGATTTTGAGCTGCACCTCTGCAGGGCAAGCATGAAGAGCAAAACAAGTAAAGCTTAGGGGGAATGCGAGAAAATTTGATTTAATGCCATTGGGCTGCCTATGGGCCATCAGGGTCCCCAGGCTGAATTAGTCTCAGTAGAATGTGCTGCAAGCCAATCTGTGCTCACAGAGCAGCAGAAGGCTACTCAGATAAGCCTCAGTCTCCCCATGCAATGGTATACTCATCGTTTATCCACCTGTAACTATTAGGTTGTTCTGATTTTATTTAAATAATGGAACTGCAATCAGAGCCATATATTAATTGAAGTGTGTTCTTTGGGCTATAGTGAGAGTCAAGATCAACACCTGTGATTTCAGTGACCGGAAATATGCTTACAGCACCTGAAACAAAATTAATTATGTAAACAGACCACTGTTCTGTACGTAAGATTATATGGATTTTATTCCATATACAGCTACACCCAGCTTCATCCTCTCTTCATGCCTCAGTTTGTCCTTCCCTCATTGGTGTAATAATATTTGTTCATCTCACTTTGCAGGCAGACTGCAAACTTAGTACACATTGTTTTTACCCACTACAACTGATTATACTGTAAGACTCTAAAGTGGGTGGAGCTAGAAAAACTGGACTAAAACAGAAATAAAATAACATTCAGTCTCTATTCATTTAAAAGTCAGGAACTGACAGGGTCTGGTAAATGAAAGATCATGCACAACATGCAAAGGCTTTTAAAGTACTAGAAGAAAGGGGTTACAGAAGAAGAAAGAGGTATGCTCAGGATTGATAAAGCTTCTGAAAAGGAAGTCAGAAAAGGTTCATTTGTAGGGTCAGTAATAGAGTACTTGAGAGGAATTGGCTTTCATATCAAAGGTACCCTGCACTTGTGCCTACAAGATGCTCATAGGCCTTCAGAAAAGACACACAGCTGAAAAGAGGGTACGAAAAGGACAACTAGGATGAATTAAGTCTTTGTAGCAGTAATCTTGAGGAAAGAACTTGCAGGAATGTGATGAAATTTCAGCTTAATGGGAAACAGCAGTAATGTAGTCAATACAAAGAAGTGCAATAAAAATCCACTTATGTAGATAGGTAAGGAACAGGAGCTTTTAGGCAGTTTATTCCTCACGGTAAAGAAATGTCACTTAATGGTGCTAAAGGAAGAAAGGAAATTGAGACCATATGCCACAAAAGTGTATGTTGCACTAAACAGGAAAAATATCTAGCAGTCATATGAGTATGCCCTCTTTCAGTGGACAATCAGGATAAGATGCCATATCCACAAATGAAAGTGAGGAAATTAAATAAACTGTAGGACTGGGAAACAAAACAAAACAAAACAAAACAAAACAAAACAAACAAACAAAAAAATCATACCCGTTCTCTTCAGTTTTTTATTGAAATTGAAGGAAGATGAACATCTTCAAGAATGAAACAGTATTTCACAAAGTAGCTTATGAGAACAAATTCCTTGAAACACACATAAGAACACATATACACATGTGGAAAAACACCCTTCACTGAATGTATCAGGCCAGTTTTCCAACAGTCTGAATGTCTCCTGGGGCCTTCCAGTACAGACTGCTGATCAAGTGTGATAGCTGGTGAGTTGGCTATTATTCATATGGAGGTTAGGTCAGAATTAGATTAACAGTTTCATTTCCCATGAAACATGGGGCTGTGTTTTGAGCATTTTCCAAAGACTGAAAGGTACAGCACCTTGTAAATTACTCACATGGGGCTGTTATTACCTCCTCTTCTTCCAGATTCACCTCTACTCACACAGTGTGCTCTGATGGGCTCAGAGCTAGTTCTTGAGAGTTTTTATTTTCCCATCAGACTAGATGACCTCTAGGGGTCCCTTCCAACCTGAAACATTCTATGATTCTATGATCAGTGTTTATGATTATCACACATGGGAAAGTCCTCCTCCTCTTATCCCCTGTAACTGTGGCAAGCCCACAAGTTCTTATTTGTGCAAGAGTCTGCAAGAGTTCCTTTCAGTAAAATCTTCCATTTTAATATTTACCCCCAAACTCAACACAGATTCGGGACAAGAAGATATGCTTTGTATCTACTCGAAATGCACCGCTACCAAGGGAAAAATACTTTTCTCTCCAATACTCCCTCAGGGAGCATGGCTTTAAAACTGGAACATAGCCCAGGCCCCTACACAACAGCAATATCAGAGCAACACCCAACAAAATCTTGAAGCACATGCAAGGAAAAATAAGCAACTCATGGACTTGTCACACAAAAAGGAAAGGCTGACATATTTTTAATATTGTATTATGCATTTATTGTGCAGCAGTAAATAACCAAGCAGTATATGAAAAACAACTTCAATGCCAGATGGCAGTGACAACTCCTGCTGATTCAAGGTGAGGCTTTGTCTGCATGAGGAAACCATTGGGGAACTACTGCAACTGCAGTAAAGAAAAGGGGGAAGTCTTTAGGGGCAACCTTCTCCAAGCTCTAAAGTATCTAGAAAATAGCCACCCTATCACAAGACCTGCTTGGCTAAATGGCAACACATGGCTGAGCCCCTGTGCAAATGATCTTATACAGGAGGCGGAAATGAGGACAGGCAGCAAAAGAAGACCACGGAAACATTGTCTGGGCACAAAGGGATATTGTCAGGAAAGCCAAAGTTCAGGTAAGGCTGAAAGTGCCAAAGGACACCAAGGGCAACAAGATGAGCTTCCAACTGCACAGATGAATAAAAAGAATAAAAAAGGAACATTTCCTAATGCAGCTAAATGAGGCAGTTGAAGTAGCAACAGTAGATGCATAAAAGGCTAAAATATGCTGTGTTCTTTGCCTTGTCTTCATAGAAATAATCTCCCAGGTCTCTCCTGACAGGGTTTAAGGAGGAGATGTGCTACCAGCAGTGGATGAGGATTGACTCAGAACTTAATTTGTCTACTGTAATAAAAGACATTTATAAATGTTTCTGTAAATACATTCACAACAAAAGAACGGCTAGAGAGAATCTCCTTCCTTTATTGGATGTGGGGGGAAAAATAGTGACAACAGATAAGGAAAAGGCTGAGTTACTTAAAGCCTTCTTTACCTCAGTCTTTAATAGTAAGACCGATTGGTCTCAGGGTACTTAGCCCCCTGAGTTGGAAGACAGAGACAGGGAGCAGAATGAAGCCCCCATAATCCAATCAAAAATGGTCAGTGACCTAATACACCACTTAGACAAATATAAGTCTAAGGGGCTGGATGGGATCCACCCAAGGGTACTGAAGGAAATGGCAGAAGCACTCACCAAGCCACTTTCCATCATCTATCAGCAGTCCCAGCTAACTGGGGAGGTCCCAGTTGACTGGAGGTTAGCAAATGTGATGCTCATCTACAAGAAAGGCTGGAAGGAGGATCCAGGAAACTACAGGCCTGTCAGTCCGACCTTGGTGCTGGCGAAGGTATGGAGCAGGTCATCTCAAGTGCCACCACACAGCATGTACAGGGCAACTGGGTGATCAGACCCAGTTAACATGGGTTTACAAAAGGCGGGTCCTGCTTGACTAACTTGATCTTCTATAAGGCAACTCGCTTAATGGATGAAGGAATGATTGTTGATGTTGTCTACCTGGACTTTAGTAAAGCCTTTGACACCGTTTCCCATAGCATTCTACTGGGGAAACTGACTGCTCATGACTTGGATGGACATGCACTTTTCTGGGTAAAAACCTGTCTGGAAGGCCAGGCCCAAAGAGTTGTAGTGAATGGAGTTAAATCCAGCTGGCAGCCGGTCATAAGTGGTGTTCCTCAGGGCTCAGTGTTGGGGACAGTTCTGTTTAAGAACTTCATCAGTGAACTGGACAAGGGGATCAAGTGCACCTTCAGTAAGTTTGCAGGTGACACCAAGTTGGGTGAGAGTGTTGATCTGCTACAGGGTAGGAAGGCTCTACAGAGGGATCTTGACAGACTGGATCAATAGGCCAAGGCCAGTTGTATGAGATTCAACAAGGCCAAGTTGTTCCTGCACTTGTTGGTCCTGCGCTAGAATCACAACAACCTCATGTAATGCTACAGACTTGGGGGAGAGTGACTGGAAAGCTGCCTGGTGGAAAAAGACCTGGGATTGTTGATCAACAGCTGGCTGAATATGAGCCAGCAGTGTGCCCAGGTGGCCAAGAAGGCCAATAGCATCCTGGCTTGTATCAGAAATTGTGTGGCCAGCAGGACTAAGGAAGTGATCATCCCCGTGTACTTGGCACTGGTGAGACTGCACCTTGAATACTGTGTTCAGTTTTGGGCCCCTCACTACAAAAAAGACATTGAGGTGCTGGAACTTGTCCAAAGAAGGGCAACAAAGCTGGTGAAGGGACTTGAGAGCAAGTCTTATGAGGAGTGACTGAGGGAACTGGTGCTGTTTAACCTGGAGAAAAGGAGGGTGAGGGGAGACCTTATCGCTCTCTACAGCTACCCGAAAGGAGGTTGTAGAGAGGTGGGTGTGGGTCTCTTTGCCCAGGTAACAAGTGAAAGGACAAGAGGAAATGGCCTCAAGTTGTACCAGAGGAGGTTTAGATTGGGTATTAGGAAAAATTTCTTCACCAAAAGAGTTATCAAGCACTGGAATAGGATATGCAGGGAAGTGGTTGAGTCACCATCCCTGCAGGTATTCAAAAGACATGTAGATGCCATGCTTAGGGACACAGTTTACTGGTGGCCTTGGCAGTTTACGGTTGGACTTGGTGATCTTAACGGTCTTTTTTAACCTAAATGATTTTATAATTCCCCAATTCTTGAGTAATCTTGACCCCTGTGAGTCCCTGGGACCTGGTAGGAAGCATCTAAGGATGCTTGATCTTTGAAAGTTTCTGGGAAAATCTCCTGATGACAGGAGTAAGTAAAATGTTGCAATCATCTTCAAAATGGGCAAGAAAGAAGATCTAAAGCAAACCAAGTCAGAGGTGGCAATCAAGATGGTGGGGCTGGAGCCCCTGCCCTGTGAGGAGAGGTTGCAGTACTGTGACTAGTTCAGCCAGGAGAAGGGACAACTTCAGAAGCACCCCCAACAACAGGCCAAGCACCAAAGGGAGGGGACTGAGGAGCTTTGCTGTTTTCTAAGGTGTCCAGGTGGAGGTTGAGACACAATGATCATAAACTGAAATAGGGAGGTTCTCACTGGATATTAGGAAACACAATTTCATTGTAAGGATAATTAAGCAGTAGAACAAATTGCCCAGAGAAGTCGTGCCATCTCCATCATTGGAGTTTTTCAAGACCCGACTGGACAAAGTCCTAAGCAACCTGACTTGCATTCAATGTTGTCTTCCTGCTTGGAGCAGGAGGTTGGACTGGAGACTCTCAAAGTCCTTTACCAGCTGGAAGGACTGTAGGACTCTATAGAAAGTTAAGGTGGGGATGAAGTCTGGTCCTACTGGTTTCTGAAGCAGGAATTAAACAAAATTCCAGTTGCACTATCTGGTGGAGAGTTTTGTGCCCAGCAGTCTCAGACATCTCATTTTTGGATCCTTTGCTTTGTCTGTCACCACTTCAAACAACTTTCTTCTGTCTGTTTATTTTGGCTGTCCAGAGGAGATCTAAGATTTCACAGAAGTCAGTTAGTGTCATAGATAGAAAACAGCAAGCAGCTGTACAGGATGCTGAGCAATGTTAAATTGTTCACATTTAGCACAATGGCATGCTTGAATTTTGACACTGTATGAGACTCAGAGTGGCTTTAAACAAGCAATAATCTAATAATCTTGATGAACAGGTAGTTCAGCAATAAGAAAAGCACTTCAATTCTAGTACAGTGATTAATTCTGTATAGTAGGAATGCAAGGATTGCCATATAATGGATTAAAATGGTGGTCCATTTAGACCACCTTCTTTTTGAGAGCAGGAAGTAACTTATGCTTTAGAAGAAACTGCAAAAATACTAACCTAGGAGGTATTTTCTTCCCTCTGCTCTAGCTGGAGTTCCCACTAAAGTAAACAGGATGTGTATGTATATATATTTCCAATCAACTCTCACTTCAGTAGGGAGTTATAAGAAGTGCAGTCCTCTTCATTAGATCTCACTACATTTAAATCATTTGAGGCTTTAAAACAGGGTTCCTAAAATTAAGAAGCTGGATTCACATGTCTAAATAAATAAGAAGGCCTTTCAAATGACATGTGAACCCTCTGGTCCTGCCAGCCTTAACAGAACTCCTGTGATTCCAGCTCTTCTGAAGACTTATCCCCAACTATTTATGTATCAAATAGAAATATAGAAGCCTATGCTTAGCTACACAAGTTTGGCATCTTTGCTTTATGTCTCCAATACCTGTGATGACTAGGACTCACCAACACCTGTAAAACCTTTGCTTTTTCAATATGTGTAGATATTTTCCCATCAAATCAATCTAGCCATTTTAAAATGGTGCTCACTACCACATCATCTAATCATCCAACAGTTGGAAACCTAATCCACCAGCTGAAGAACCTATCCAGAAACAGATGGGTGATCCTTTTTACCAGCTTTTATTTCTTTTTGTTCTCTCTTCTTCCCTGTATTTACGGAGTGGTAGCATGTAAACTAAGGTGTGCTGCAGCTAATTTCTTTGTTCATTTATAATTCTTTCTTTGCAAGTTTGTTCTGATAAAGCCACCACTCCATTGTATGCAATTCCTTAGTCTTTCATATCTTTGCAATTGCCTGCCACACCTCCACTCTTTGCCTCCCTCTGTAAAACTCTGACAGTGTAAATGAGAGAGACTGCAAAGCACTGTTGCTTTGAGGTGAGAAATGACAGGCTTTACACTAAGAGTTTCCCTATTTTCTATCATTTTGATGCAGCTTTTTAGAATTCATTTCTAAAGTTAAAAAAAAAAAAAAAAAAAAAAGAAAAAAAAAAAAGAAAGAAAAAGGTTTCATTTCATTGTGCATTTAAGTGAAATCTTTAAAACCCTTTGCATTATTTTATCACATCAGACTTGTCAAGTCACACTCATTTGAATGAGTGAGATTTGAAAACTTCTGAGTGTTATATTACATTTTCCATTGATATATGCCGTGAATCTTTACGGCTGCATGAAAATGAAGCCAAAAGAAAGAGGAGACAGCTCACTTCAAATGAGTGAGACTGGATAGGTCTGTCATATGTTATTTCAGGTGCTCAGAGGATAGCAATTCTAAGCAGAGATGGGTGATGCAGTTGACAGTTTTGCATGGGTTTAGATAAAGAAGGAAAACTTAATTGCCAAGACAGAAACAAAAGGGTATGACTCTTCTGTTGGAGTCAAATCCTTTGAAAACTAACTTGAGCCTCATCCTATACTCAAAAGAGGTAGAGATGTCACAGCTGAGAGCCCTTCTGGTGGCACTCTTGAGCTCCTGCAATGACACATCAATCTGCATAGGGGAAAGCAGGCATCATTAGCTCTGCAGGTCATTCCCTTTGGCTGGAAGGGGGAACTGTGACCCCATAGCTACCCTCTCCTCTGTGCAGTGTCTGCTGTCACAGGTGGTCCTAGGCAAGAAGATGTCTGTGAGGCAGAAAGACTCTGCACATCTTGCTTGTGTATTTGTTCAAAAGCCAGCTGCAGATGGACCCTGTTCCTAATTTTCAAGAATACTTATCCTCTGCTTGTGCAAGTAAAAGTTGACTTTATATTCTCACCTCTGTATCTGAAAGTTGCCAAACAGCTTCTAAAAGTTTCTCAGAGACTTTTCAAATGAAGTTTGATTTTCTGTGCAGCTGAGGAGAGAAACACTGGTGAAGGACACCTTTCAGATTTGCACCGTGCAAGGATGTACTTTCCTGCAAGCTGATTTTTTTTTTGGCAGAGGGAGCAACACACCAAAGACTTCATTACCATGCACACAGCAACGCACAGTTCTAGCAGAAAGAATCATATGAACAATACAAAAGGGCAGTGCTTGCCTTTAATGGGTTTACTCCCGTGGTGAGTGAACTGGGAAACTGCTCGGGTCAATGGGTGATTACACGGCACAGCCTAATTGCCAGCTGCTTTCAGGGTGCCCTGGGATGACACCCCGTGTTTCCCCCTCATGGGCACCCGGCCGCAGCTTCCCGCCCCGCCGGCAGCAGAGGGAGATCTTGGCATGCCTTTCCACAGCAGGGTTGACTCAGCAGCTTTCGCCACATGATTAATTCAATGTTTGAAATCAAACTATCATTTAAAATGCACTGGTATTGGTACGCAAGGGTAGAGAAGTAATGTGGCGAATTTCCACTGAATTTTCTACACAACCGCAAATTTTGAGTGCTTTTGTGGGATGTTTTTGGAAAGTCACTGCAGCAGAAATGTTGGCTCTTACAGTGAAATCGTCTCAGGAAAGAGTTCATGCACTGAGGCATTTGTTCAGCATTTCTGAGACTAAAACCAAATCAAATGTGAAGATTTTTACTAAGATAGAATTGAACCTAAAAATGTGTTTTCACTGGTTTGGGCATGTGGCACACTGCAACCATTTTAAAGCAAAAGAAGCATGAAGATATACATTTTTGAGTGATATTAGCATACATTGGATAAACATATGGGTATGCTTTGATACCATGGTTATGGTGAGATCAAACTTGGTCAGTTTAATCTTGA
>JMFS01100705.1:0-15693 GCA_000699545.1 Podiceps cristatus | reverse complement strand
ATATACAAAATGAATGATGCAAAATTTCTCAACGACCCAATAACCGACATAGCCCATCCCAAGCAGCAATCGCAGAGTGAAACTAAGAGCAACCTCGGAACAACTATTTCCCCAGCAGCAATCTCAGAACCACCAGTTCCAGTGAGAGAGAGAGAGAGCGAGCGAGGGAACAAAGAGATGAACAAATGAATAACAGCCTGAATGAACAGCACCCGGCCCACTGGCTGACCTCCTCTTACACACCGGGCACAATGTCTATGGTATGGAATACTTCCTTTGGCCAGTTTGGGTCAACTGTACCGGCTATACCCCTCCCCGATTTTTGCACCTGCGCATTGGTAAAACCTAGGAAGCTGAAAACATCCTTGATCTCTTAGCAACAACTAATAACATCAGTGTATTATCAACATTCTTCACATACCAAATTCCATACTGAATCCAAAACACAGTAGCTACTGGGAAGAAAATAAGCTCCATCCTGGCCGAAACCAGGACAATATTGAAGACTGGTATCAATTCACCTATTAACCTACTCTTAGTAATAAATTAGGTAGATTAATTTTCTTAAATCACACATAACTGGAATTTCTTTCCTCAGAATCATTCTTTTGTTCCTCTCTGAACCTTTTCTGGTTTTCAGATTTTTTCTTAATGGGTGAAAACAAGATCTGGACAGAGAATGCTAGCAATTATCTCAGTCATACCATGAACTCATCTCCCTCCTGCTTGACATTCACTGCTTACCCATTCAAAGCTAATGTTTTTCTCTTAGCCATTATATTGAACAGGGAGCTCATATTCAGACACTACCTATCACAAACTAAATCTTCATCAGTATCACTGTATTTCAAGGGTACTTTTCTGCTATTCTGTACGTCTGATTGGAATTCTTTGTTCCCAGGCATATAACTTTGTATTTGACTGTAAAAAAAATGCATATTGTTCAGATGATCTCACCTTACAGAATGATGCAAATCCAGGATATAGAAATGATCTGTCCTGTCATTATTTACCACACCACTAATTTCTATGTCATCTGTAATATTTACCAGCAGAGATTTTGTATTTTCTTCCAGATCATTGCTAAAGGATAACTAGCATTAGGCCAAGAACAGATTACTGCAAATTTCTCTGTAGATTTTCAATCACAGTACTTTTGAAATCTATCTACTAAATACATCTTTCAGTCAAAGTATAAAAGGGTTTGGAACAAACTATGTATACACTATAAAATTTTTTTGGAAAGTTTAAGCTATTTTAAACACTAAAAATCTAGCTGACCAGGGAATAGATTGGAAGACACTGTTGCCATCTAATAACATTTTAGACTATCCAGTCATAAAGTTTGAACATCAGCATGGAAATAAATACAAAACCACATTGTGGAACTAGAAGAAATCCAGCCCCATAGAAATAATGCAAGAGAGCTTTCTCCTTCAAATGCATTAATCTGAGTAGCTTTGCGATAAATACAGCATGATAATATTCAGTAATGAAGAACTTTTAATATCCTATGTGTTGGATAGAGAAAGGCATCTGCCTACTCCGTCCCCAAAACACAAGCAAAACTTGGGGAGCGCTTTGACTCTGGAAGGGATGCACAGAGGCAGCACTACATATGCATCTCTCATCTCAGGAATGGCCTAATATATATGGTAGCGTCACAATAACCTAATTCTGTCCTTTCTTTTTCTTAGTCAGCACAGAACACAGTAATCTCACATGAGCCTGCATCTTGCAAGTTATGTAGAGTTTTGGCAGAACCGTCACTTCCCTTACAATACAATGCATTTTGGTTTTGGATTCCTTATTAAAGAAATAGTATTTGTCTAGTATTAGTCAGTCCAAATGCAACACTTAAGGTTTAATTTTTAGTGATTTATCTGGGTCATATATCACAATGTGATATACAACAAAACTGTATATTTACGTAATCTTGTAGTAGGAGGGATACAATTATTATTGCAATATGGGAATAACTCTAATAAACTAGAAAACGTGTTTTTCCTCTGCCTTGGACACAACTATTTAGGAATAATATTCAACTGAAAAAAAGTAATTGTCAAAGGTTTTGTATGGATTTCAAAACTACTTGCCAAGAAGGTCCCCTATTTCCACTTCTCTAGTCTTCCAGGACCCAGACCCAGTCTCACACGAGTATTTAACAAAGTCAAATACTCTAGATTCTTATTACCTTCTCTTTTCAGCACTTTAAATGGACAAATAAATACTATTTCACATTTTCACTTTGCAGTAGTTTAGTCAAATAGCTGTGGTTTGTCTTGCTTGTTACTATGATCTGTGCACCACAATCCAGACAAATAAATATGCTATCATGTTATTGTTAAAGGAGAGGTCAAAACTTGCTCTTCATCTTGGTCATCTGTATCGATGTAGGGGTCTGTAATAATGCATATTAAATGGGGATTGAAGGTCTAAGTCTTTGTGCCTTACTACCATAGTTTTGTTCAGAAACTCCTGAAGTCTTAATAGGTTAGCTATATGCGGCATTTCTTCCTTCTTCTATTTTTACTTGGTGTTACAGGATTCAGTAATCTATATGGTAAAAAGGGAAATACAGCATTTACAACAGTTCTTTCCTTCCCGTATATGCTATACATCTGAAGAAAATTAATATCATGAATAAAAAACATTCTAATTTGGGACTTCAGAGTCTCCTGGTTTTAAATATTACAGACTTTCTTATTGCCAATAACACAATGTAGATACTTAAGTATTCTTCAACCTTACAAGGTTTTACTATGTTAAATATTTTTACTTAAGGCATAATATATGTTTTAACAACTATAGCATGTACAAACCAATTTATAGCCCTGAGCTTCATGGAATTAATAGAGGTTTAAAGGTAATAAGGCTTATCTATTTTATGAAGGGGATGAGCTACGCTGACATGCTCATATTTTGCAGGTACTAGAGTTTCCAGGTGCAAATAGAATTAGACAGATGGGGTGGAACTGGTAAGAAAACTGACTGAGTTTAGTCACATGAATTGGATTTTCTAAAAGTGGAAACATGAAATCACCCTTTCATTATCCCTGCATCTGACAAAATACATTATCATATGTTTTTGCTTGAACAGTGTAAAGATCGTTCAAAACAGATACAATTGCAAATCAGGAAAGATCACACTTACGTGGAGCCCTGACAATGTGATCTCATCAAGCTAGAACTTGAAATTGCAAGTGTCACTTCAGATAAGATCAGAGAATGCTTCCTGTCCCAATGATGTGACATTATCAGGTTTGAGACTGTAGCAAAGGCACACGCACAATTTTGTGAACTAACAAGGCAGATTGAGAACACACTGGTTGGCAGGATATTTTAGATGCTGAGATTGCCTTGAGCTGGGCATAATTACAGCTCATTTTTTGCACATGGGAGAGCCATCTTGAAGACGAAAAGAGCAGGGTACTCACTGAAGAAAGAAAAATGTTGATCTTTCAATTAGCATAAGTTCAAGCATCTGAACTGTGTTTCACAGTGTATGGACAGCTTTTGAGTGGAAAAAAGCCGTCTTCTACAGAAAACTCTTAAACAGCTGTGCTTCCATTTGTACAGGAATCATTTAACATATAGAATTCTACTTTTAGCTGTGCTGTATTTAAGCTTGCTTAAAAAAAAATACCCTGTATGAAATTAAGAGTTTGCTGCTATTATGTTGCATAAATTTCATCCTTAAGATTTAGGTCATTAGGAATTAATTAGCAGGATTTTCCTTTTGATTTGCACTCCTTAACTACAAAATAAACACACTGGTTCACAGTTATAAAGAAAGAAGGGCAAGGTGGCAGGAAGCCATCTTGGCTCTCTGTGTATTTTTGGCATTGTTTAGAGCTTAGTACGCAGCCAGGAACCGATTCAGGCCTAGAAATTAGGTACCAGTCCAAAACAGAATTCACGCATTAAAAGCAGTAATTGGGAAGGTGCTGGTGGTCACATGAGAATTTGCAATCTGAGAACATTTCCTAACACTAAAAACCTCAAAGCCACTAAATGCCTCTCTTTCTTTTTGATCTGGACATTCCTTAGCACCTACAGTTTGCCTTTGATTGAACAGGTGCCAAATTACTGCTTCTACAGGAAGATCTGCTTTTTGGACTTAGGTGCTCTTCATGGCTTTAACTCTGTCAGATGGCTGAAGACCCCCGGAAACTAAGGCTTGGGAGAACCCCCCCTTTGATGAAACCATGGGAGTAGAAGATGCACATTAGTTCTATTTGTGTGGTGGAAGACATGAAGTCTATCGTGGTAAAGCAGCTGGAGGAGGCAGAACTGCGAAGTGCTGTTGCCTCAGTGCTATAAAAAATGTACTTAGGAATAAAACATTATCAAGCATATACACGGTCTACTCGGAAACCATGTAATTTCATGTAGCATGGGCTGCAGCATTTGAAATTCCGTGTGCAGAAGAATACAGGTCACATTGCCCCAATGTATGCATGTAGTGTGATACCAAAATAATTTTTTAAAGCAACATTTAAATGGAGAGCATCCTATCCCCCACAAACCCAGCATTTTTTCCCGGTGACTGCTCAGCATATTAAGACCATAACAATCAACAACTTTCTATATGATGTTTGACAAAACATGAAACTGTATCTTTAGTGGGTAACTAATAACCAGCGGTGAATGCTTTTTAATATCATGGTTCTTGTTCCAGCTCCTCATTTTTGCACAAATGTTCACATCAGCTGGAGGGAAAAGTACCACATGTTCTTCATCTTAAACTTTCTTGCATTGATTAACACAGTGTTTTATGAGACCTGAAAGAACAAAGTTAAATGAACAAGAAGTGAAAACTTATGATGGATGTGTCCCTCATAGCATTTAGATCTTTTCCACTTGATTAAAAATTCCTAGTTCCTCTTCACTGAATTGTTTAGTTTTTTAGCAGTCTCTGTCCTGATTAAAACAAATTAGCATCAAAGATCCCCAGCTGAATGAGGAATCATTAATTGAGAAACATGCAATGCTCCTTAATTACCTTAGAACAGTCAGAGAACAAATAATCTTAGGTTTCAAAGGGGTTTGCACGCACTGTGCACCACAGACTTATTCTCTGTGTCTGCTGGAATAAAAGTAGACTCGCATATACCGTTGAGGGATATCAGTACAAGCCTCAGTAAACACATTGTAGATTGTTTATCTAAAGTGAAAAAAAAATAGCAAGGTAATGGCTGGCTGGAAGAGATAGATGTTTCAGTTTATTATGTTGATCATAGCTTTCAATTTGCTTTGCATATGCCAACATTGACTGAGAAAGAATGAAAGCTGTTCACTATTGATACAAATTTAAATACTCTGGAGCTGGAGCATTTTACTCAGAAGCACCTAACAAAATGTCAGACATGTAGGTACAGAGAATAACTGTGCAGCTTAAAACAGATGACAAAAAGGAAATAAACTTTCATAAAACCTGTTTCAAAAGGAATCCAAGGAATATTTGCCATTCCTTGGTCACTTCTTTAGTGCACAGTTCTTCTGACTTGTTTTTTTTTAAGCTATGACTCAGATTTCACAGATCAGCACAGTTAGTGCCAGCCTTCATTGCAGAAGGAGTAACTGACTTTTTTAAGGGCACAATATACTTACTAATACAAATATCCTAACATTTGTTCTGCTTCACCAGCTCATAAAAGAAATCCTGCAGAAAAATGTCATTCAATAGCACTGAGTGTATTCCTGGAGTGGAGCTGTTATTTACATTGCTTTGGCATCAAGGCTAATCCAGCAAGTGTTGCTAACTTTAAAACTAGACAGCAAAATTAAATGTTGTGCAGAGCTACCTGAGCTAGCTGGGAACAAGCTGGCTTGTACCAGTGCCAGTATCCTGAGCTCTCGCACCAGCTAATTAGCTCCGCAGAGCAGCAAGCTATTCGCAGGGGTGCAGTCCAGCACTGATGAAGCTGTGCTTCTGGCACCCAGGCTAACCCAGACTAGAGTTAGCCGGGGAGCTCTGCACCGTACTATGTTATGCTTTATAGGTGTATCCTTACGATCTTTGGCATACAAGACCCTGATGCAATGTAATGTCATGTATGCAGCTGACATAAGGTGAACCCAATAAATACAAAGGATAAACGTAGTAATAAATTTAAGAGTCCCTACACCACAGGTAGACTTTGGGCTTGCTCCCAGTTCCTATAAACGTGTGCCATTCCTCTGTCATCAATGAATTTTGCTGATGTACCTCAAAAGGATGATCATGATCCTAAGATCTGTTAAAGAACTTGACCTAAATGTTAAAATCAGGCCATAGTATTCTGGCATCTGAAGGACAAGAGTAGCACACCCAGCCTCAGCCTAAATGCACTTTCCTTGATCCCTTTTTCTGTCCATAGCCATGAATTTCTATCTAACTGGAAGCCTGAAGATTTCAAAGATTTAATCAGGGCTCATTCTTCTCCTAGATAACTAAGAATGGTATCCACGCATAAAGCAACCCCCCCTTTTAGCTACAGTCTATGTAAGACTAGAAAGGAAAGTCAGGAAAATCCTCAAGCCCCTGGACGACACTGCTCTCTCTATGCAGAAAGATACCATATATATTTGCAAGCAAAATCACAAACCTTGAGCCAAACTAACACTTCTATAGATGAGGCACATATATAAACGTGCGTGTGTGTGTGAGCACAAATGTACCGTTTGGATAAATATAACTTGGATTAGCATTTTTTTGGTCTCTCCTGTGAAACAGAACTTCACCTGTATATCACACTCCTAATAATCTAGTGAGAAATCAGAAAGCAAAATGTCATGTTGTTTACTGGTGTAAGTTTTACTTATTTAGAGTTTAGTGGTGCTGGTTTTATTGTTGTTGAAATCATCATCTGTATGGGTACAGCTGCTGATGCCCTTCCTGTTGGCCTTCATTTTTACAGTCTATAAACCAAACAAGCTGATCTTCCCAGACAGCAAAACTACTGCTTGCACATTGCACCGTCACAAGAACACAAATAAAGAATCCTTTGCAATTCGATGTTGCTTGCCATCAAAGCATCAAAGCAACGTTTTGCAAAGCAAGCAAAAGCCACCAAGCTTCAAAGCACTCCTTTTGGGTTGGTAATTTTTATAACAAAAGCAGTTCATTGTAACGGAAGCTTGAGCAAAGACAGGGTACATCACAAGTTCTGAATGATTCAATTTTGAGCTAACATTGAGGCATACAATTTTACAGGCCTCTTTTGAAAAATCAGTTAGTTTATAAAATAAAAAAACAACCATCAGAAATATCAGTGGCTCAATGGCAAAGAGACCATAAAGCTGTATGTTTTCCTTTTGATGGGACTGGGAGAGGCACAGTGGGAGGCAAACCTTATCACATGGCAGTCACGTAAGACAATAACACCTATATAGCACCATGATTAATTCACTTAAAGTATCTAAATTTCTCAACACACCCCCCAGATTCAAGTATTGCACAAGACAACCCCCAGATCTACAGTACTACAGAATTTAGGCGATGGTTTAGCACACCTGCTCTGGCTAGGGTTGCCTGGATCTTGATATAACGCAATACCTTGGATACATGTGTGACTCTGAAAGCTCTGCTGACTGTAAAGCCCTGGACAGGCTAAAAGAGTGAGGTCATATTAAAGTAATATTGCTTGGATTTGAAAGCCTTCTCTTCACAAAGAATCACAAAAGTTTAGAAAACACTTGAATAAGTCTTGGGAAAGCAAGTAAAACTGCAGAGGTATAAGGAAAGGATGGAAAATGAGGACACAATGTTTTGAGTGTACATGGTGCAAGAGAAGTCAAAATGTAGGGTGGGGAAATGGGAAGAACTGGCTGAATATCAAAAATTTAAAGGCCTGTAGAGGAGACAGCTTTGTCCCATCAGCCTCAAATTATACATGTATGCTACACATAAAAGTTACAAATTCTGAGGGATTTGGGAATCACTGAGTAGCAGTTAAGGGCAGGTTTGAAGCTTTGGAAGTTTTCTGTATGAAGTGAGCAGATGATACTGATATTAAGTGTAGGATGATCGTAGATACAGTAGGAGAACTGCTGAAGAAACCAACAGCATAACTCTAAGAGGAAACAAAAGAATCTGGAAAGGAATCAGGATCAGCTTGCGGCTGGATCGGTTTCACGATGACATTGGATCAAAAGAAAATGCCAAGAGAGAAAGCCAATATGAAAAACAATATTCGAATGTCATGGTGGAGAGGATGGATCAGAGGAGGAACATTAATGCCTGAGAAGGCAGAATCTATGCTTGGAGGAAAGGGTATAATTTTCTTGCAAATCTGCTGAAAAATGAAAATCTTTTATTTTTGAAGTTACAGAGGGATGGACCTATGTTGTTTGTGGAGCTTAATTCTGAAGAGATCCAAGAGGTAATTACAACCCTTTAGGAAGAGCTCAACACCATGTGTTGACAGGGTTGCCATTAAATTATTAAAAACAGGAGGAGGTAAATGAAGCCAAATGCTGTACAGGGTAATTCTGTTGATTTCAGATATCTGAAAAACATTCAGAGCAATGGAAGGTGGTTTTTGGTTTGTTTTTGTTTGGTTGTTTTTGGGTTTGTTTGGGTTTTTTAAATAATAATAATAATTATTATTAAAGCAGGAATAGTTCAATAATACTGTTGGGAATTCTGGAAAAGAGTTCTGCCAAATATTAAATATTTTTATGAGATATTTGATAATATATAACACTGTAATCAGAATGAATACGCAGACTTACAGATTTTAAGAAATCTTATGATGCTATATCATGGTCTGAGCAATATTGGAAGAATTTATAACTTCACAAAATATTTTAAAAAGGCATAGTCATTATTTGCAATGACTGGAGAAGATGGAGCATGAAAAGTGTTTAAAATCTCTGGCTCGTTTAATATAAATGAGGGATTAAGGCATGGAAATGCATTATCCTCAATATTCCTCAACATGGTTAAAATGGTACAATCACTGAAATTTTCAGACTACAATGAACATTAAAATAGTGGAGCACCTTTGGGATCCTATGGTCTGGGCCATTGTGAATGAAGCAGAAGGTATTCCATAAAGAATGGCTACTTGAAGGAAAAAAAGAATAAATAAGGTAAAATCAGACATCTGAGAAGCCTGACTAATCAAAGCTAGCAGTATGAATCATTTAATATCTGCCCACAAATGTTTATTTTTTTTTTCCGATTATGCTTCAATTTGTATAGAAAACTGCAACATCTAGCACTATTAAATAAAGCTGATACTAAATAACCTGATAACTAAAATATACTTAGTACTCATAGAGTGTGTGTTATTTTTAGATCACTAAAGAGCTCTGAGTACTCTCCGGACATTAATTAATTAATCTTCAATATTCCCATGTCACTAGTAAGGTTAATTTTATCATTCCTAAGTATTCAGTTAGGAAACTTAAAAAAGAAAAATGATTTGCCTTATTCCAACCATTTGTTTAGAAGCAGAAACAAAATTACCTATATTAATACATTTAGAAAGATTTTTATACCTGAGCATTTGGCTTTTTGTGCTTTGGGGAGTGGGGAGAAGGAGACTTGTAGGAATATGAAGAGTTTTCATTTCTGGGAGAAAGCTTTAGGACACACACAATTTGGGTAGAGTTCTGTCCTAAGAGCATCCATATTGGTTATCCTAAACACTATGTTCCCAAACTGTGTCTATTTTTTCTCAAGTATATTTTATAACTGAAGATCCTAAAAGAATTTTAGGACCTCACATGAAAAAATAATTTGTCCTTCAGGTTAACCACTAAAAATCATGTCATAACAATGACTTTTGATAAATACTGACCTGGAAAGGGATGTTAAAATGACTCAGACCTTCAGTAGAATGTGATGTTTAAGATACCTTCTAGGTTTGGAAGTGTATTTGAAGAGGTCCATCTTATTCTTTTCTTGATTTTTGTCTAGTAAAAGGTCTTTTAGAAAAAAGTATTTGCTAAAATTGGAGAAGAACATAGCTAAGAATTGCTTTGATGATAACAGAAAAATAAACAGTTATTGTTAAATAAGTAACAATTCTCTCAAACTCCAAATTCGTATAAGCTTTCTGTATTATTAACTATGGCCTTAGCATGTAAAAGCTGTTCCAGGAAAATACACTAAAAAATAAGGTATATATAAAAGGATGGAAGACACTTGCCTTAGCATGTAAAAGCTGTTCCAGGAAAATACACCAAAAAATAAGGTATATAAAAGGATGGAAGACACTTGCCGCACTTTATGCACTCAGTCTTGGACATGTTGAAAATACTGATAACAAATTGATAATGATTGATAACAATTGATAATTGATAACATTCTCTGTACAGTATTTCAAACAGACTTCCATATCCTCACACAGAACAATAAATACATTTAAGGTTTTATTTCTGTAGAAATGACCATTAATATACACATAAATAGTCACTGATTCATTTAAAGTCTTCATACTATTCAATATAATATGTGAGAACATGTGAGGAAACTGAGAAAATGTTCTGATTTAGATCAGATGTGAAAACAATTACATAATTACATACTTATAGATACACGTTTCCTGTATATTTTAAAAAGGGTTGTTTGGTTTGTGTTTTTTTTCTCTTTGTTCATCTTTCCCACTCTCACTTTCCTATTTTAAAAAAAGGAAGTTTTTAACATACCTGAAAAGGTGCAAAGAGATTTTTTTTTTTACCAAAACATGACTCAGCTTCAACTTACATGAGCAAGGAAGTATCAATGAAAGAAGGCCCTTTTCAGCTTCACAATAAATTGCAGAGGATCACTAGAATTGCAACTTCGTATACAAGATGAGGATTTTTTTACATCAGAAATATCTGCAGCCTTAGAAATGGCCCCATGTGGCCATATATGCAGTCATACAGAAATATAAGCACTCATTTTGAAAGTGAAATAACATTAAATAAGGAAAAGCTGAAACAACATGCAACCCTAAATTATACAAGCCCAGGTTCTGCAAGGCCTGTTTTTGCCAGCTTTGGTCTTCTTCATTAGTATTTAACAAGCAAGTACAGCTGAAGACAATATGGATGTTCTGGCCACCTGTAGACAGCAGTAGTTTTGCTGCCATTTGCTATGAGCACCTAAAATAGCCTTAGGTATTCCATACTTTAGAGATGATCTGAAATAAGTATTGGTAAACTACAGCTTTTCAGGTAATGCTGCACCTGAGAGACTGAAAAAAAAAAAAAAAAAAAAAAAAGAGTTAATTTATTTAGTTTTCCCCAGTAATGTCAAGTATTCTGGATAAGAGAACTTTGCTTAAAAAAAAGAGAGGGATTGTTACTTAACTTTAACAGAGACTTTTCCTTTATTGTCAAGAAAACTTTCAGATGCTTTTTAAAAAACTGGTAATGAAATTAGATACATAATAATTTTATAATTTAGGTGAATACTATGAAAGTTATTCTGCATAAAGACTGAACATCTGTTAAAGTGATCCCAAACTAAAATTCTTATCATCAGGATTCCAGCTCTCTACATCAGATTATTTAGAAAATGATTTCTGCTGCAGATTTTAAATGTAACAAATTCCACATCTCGATCTGAACTTGTCCAAATGTTTTTGATTTGGGAAGATGAGAGAGGACTCTAACTATAAAGATGGCATTTAGCTATGAAAATTTTCAAATCAGATGAATCTGAATGTTCCTAATTAATGATATTTTCATAGCTTAACATGTCTAGAATTTGGCCCTTTTTTTAAGATACAATTTTAATAGTGGCAACATACAGATAACCATTTTTTTGGTGTAGATTCATTACATTTCATAGGAATGTAATGAATGGAAGCAATTAGTCTAAAGTGTTATTTACATGTGCACAAATTTAATTCAAGTAGTTTCAGGACCATATAAATAGACAAGTATAGAAAGGAAATGAAGTTCTGGTGAACCCATGCAATCAATGGACAGTCTATCTCATATTTTGAACAGGATTTCATAGCTGCTGAATTTCCTTCAGCAGAATCCAGGGACAGGGGGAGTGGAGGTGGAATCCTGACAATCAGAACTTCAGTGGGGCTTACTTACCAGAGCAGCACTCAGTCATATATTTTTCATCCAACATACATCACATCGGGGTAAACGAGGCCATTCAACATTTTCTGACTCTAAGAAAGTGTTCAAAGGTTAAACTGGAGAACAGAGTTTTTAAAAAATTGGTTTTTTCAAGAGGCAATCATAATGTGACAGTTGAGAAAACATCTAATCTGATGTATAGTGGTCATTATTAAAAAGTCTGTGCTTGCCAACAACTAACAAAATGTAGTTACCAATCAGACACATTATGCTATTTTAATATCTTTACAATAGAAAGCTGTAACAGTTACTCTGCAACTTTGGTTTGAGGTGTGTTGGCAAACTTCTGGTATTTAAGTGTGGCCATTATAGAAGTATTTTTATTTTTTTATTTTATTATTATATGTCTTTTCTAATTTGCATGCAATCAGGGAACCTGGGAGAAGAAAGATACTTTAGGAAAAGATGTTCTCAGAGTGAATGAAAATGCTGAATGATCCCATGACAAATATGCTTTTCTTGTATAATAAAATAATGTTTTAAACTGTTAACACAATAAAATGACTGTTAGCTATTTGCCCATTTTCAGTGTTACAATAAAGTATTTTAATCCCTTTAAAACCCATACCTGCTTTTCAAGTAATTGTCAAACTCTGGTTGAGATATGGAGGAATGTAATCCTTTATGATGAGTCCAGTCAAAACTGTTCTACAAGGCTATATGGCCTTTCTGTGTACGGGGTTTCCAGTACATTCCCAAAACACACACTGTATATTTCTTATATGAAATATTTAGTTTGAGGATAATACAGAGTTTGGAATATATTCCAGACAAGCGGTTCTTTCCTTTTCATAAGTGTATGCATCATATAAACCAGTTCCATTGGTTTATATTCATTTGAACAGATCAACTTTAAAACTGACAGAAAGGGTTGTTTTCAAATGACCATTTTTTTTCACTATGCTAAGTAGCACTGATTGAAAGTTCCCAACAAAAAGGAAGTTTTAAAGTTTTAAGATATAAGAGACTGAGGTCAGAATAGGCAATAAAAGTCACAAGATTGTGATGGCATTATTTTAGGATAGTAATCTTATTTTAAGATATGAAAATACTGAAACAATCATGCCAGCATAAGAAATAATTATACCATAATTCATAAGTGCATAATTTATCAAAACAATAGAGCAGTCATGGTTAGATGCAACCTAATATTCCTGTATAAGATATAACTACATACTGTACAATCGTTCCTTTTTATAGTTATTTTTACACTTACTCCTCATCCAAACTGAGCTGAGTACTTCTATGAATGAATGGCATTACGAAATAAACACAACTCACAACAGGGCTTTATTACCGCTACTGCACCACCATGGCATGCAAGTAACTATGTAGTCAACTATAAACAGTAAAATGTCATCATCTTCCTGAAATAAAAAGAACATGAAAAATACAGATATAGTAGTAAACATCAATTATCTTTTTATATCTTTCATATTTACCAAAAGTCTATCATTACATGAGGCATTTATACCTCTGTATCACTCTCCTGTACAAGCATGGTGGCAAATTTGGAGTTGAGAAACTGAACTTTCGACAAGCTCGTACAAAACTACTAGTTTCATATTATACTGCTGTCAACATGTAATGTGTAAACGAGAACATGACACATCTGCTACCTACCCCTTAGCATTCTCTTACTCTTTTGTATATTCATGAATTTTTAGTAAACAAAAAGACTGAGGGCCATTAAAGCTGTTTGTTAGGTCATCTGTTGTGGTGACTGAGCCCTCAAAAAACTAATGTCCTATAGAAGGAAACTCTTTCATCTGCTTTTTGCTGCCGAGTACAGATTGTGTGAGGTTCCATAGCGGATATTGGATTTGAGAACCAATGTTGGAAGCAAATTGGCTTTCTAAATTTTTTGTTTGGTTTGTTGGTTGGGTTTTGTTTTGTTTTGTTTGGTTTTGTTTTGTTATGCAGGGTAATTCCTTAACTGGTGTGAAAGTGAGAACAAGATTAAATTCTGTAGCTGGGAGAAAAAAAAAAAAAATCTATACTTTATTATAAAAACAAAGGTCAAAGTGCTAACTGGGATTAATTTCTTCTGCTTGGAGGTCAGGACAATATATAGATACTAGCAAATTTCAATATTGAAATAGGAGCAGGCAGAATAACAGCAAGTTAAACTCTCCTTAGACTTGCAATCTTGGAGTCTCTTTTGGGGGGGAAAAAAAAAAAAAAAAAGCAAACTTTATTGCAGAAGAAGCTTCTCCATGCTCAATTCATTTTGCTAATCAGTTAGCTGGCATGAAGGAACCACATGGTCTCTTTGTAAAATATATCATTCAGAATTCAGAATAGACTCTTATGTACAGAAACATGAAAGCCCACCCGTCACTCTGCTGCAGACCAGATTATGTTTCTGAGGCTTATGTAAGGTAAAGAAAAAATAATTATAAAATCATAAAATCATAGAATAGTTTCGGTTGGAAGGGACCTTTAAAGGTCACCTAGTGCAACCCACCTGCAATAAGCAGGGCCATCTTCAACTAGATCAGGTTTCTCAATCAAGGGGTTTTTTTTGTTTGTTTGGGTGTTTTTTTTTTTTTTTTGTTTTTTTTTTGTTTTTTTAATGGAATTATCTTTCAGATATTACGTGCGGTGTTCTCGGGTTATACTTATGCTGAATTCAAAAGCTGCCTACCTATTTTGGGCAATGATAAAAGAACACCTAAATCCAAATGATCCTCTTTAGTTCCTGCTTGATGGAAAGAAATCTTAATACTGATTACAAGGAAAGAACTGTATAATTCTCATTGTTACATTAAGCTATACAAAAAAGTCCTTTAGTTTCCCGGAATTTGCTTAATATTCAATTATACAATTTCCTTCTACATTACAAAACAATGTACAGTTTTTCTGAGTTCTGTTCAAGGATTTTCCTTGCTCTGATATGTTCAGGAGTAAGAATAGTAAGTATTTTATTTCATATTTTGTTGATATCAGAATCCATTCTTTTTATTAAAGCTCATCAAACCTACCATAAGTTTGTTTTGCTTTGGGGTATAGTAGGCTGTGTGACTATAACAGAGCACAGTACCTCATATGTTCATTCAAAGATTTGCCTCCATAAAAACTGAGGCTGTAGTATAGCTTTCAATGGAAGCCATTTAAAAAGAAAACATTACAGAATATACAATTGTCATTTTTGAATCTCAGACACAAGTTCCTTGACGTGTTGAAAGATGATGTTTTCGATTTCTGACTCCTGAACTCTTATCTTTACAGTCCGCAGGCTTCTGCTGTGAAATGTCTATCAGTGCACTCGCAATTGCAAGACCTGTAAGATAAATAAAGGAAAAACAAAATTTAATGCCCAGCTTTCCTGAGTTCTAGAGCAGCATGATGGCTCCTTTCATGACAAGTTTTTGTACTGTCCCAGAAGTGATCAGCTTTATGTCAGAGTTAGATAACAAGTTCTCACTTTCTAAAATGATATCTGGTAGCAATGAAGAAACAAAGGAAGAAAAAAAATGCAGTTAAGACACCAGACTGGAAATCAGAAGAACGGAGTTCCATTTAAGTCTCTTATTGATTTGTTGTGTGATCTTAGCATCACCTGTCTTTATCACCATTTTCTTCGTGATCACAGGATCACAGGATTTCTAGGTT